>CAIGQZ010032649.1:13016606-13034217 GCA_903798205.1 Danio tinwini
AAATCAGAATTATTAGCCCTCTTGAATTATCAGCAACACTTTTCCCCCAATTTAACGAAAATAAGATTTTTTTCAACCCATTTCTAAACATAATAGTTTTATAACTCATTTCTAATAACTTTTCTTTTATCTTTGCTATGATGACACTACATAATATTTTACTAGATATTTTTCAAGATACAAGCATTCAGCTTAAAGAGCAATTTCCAGGTTTAATTAGGGTAACTAGGCAAGTCATTGTATAACAGTAGTTTCTTCTGCAGACAATCCAAAAAATATATTGCTTAAGGGGGCTAATAATATTGACCTTAAAATAGGTTTCAAAATATTTATACCTGCTTTTATTGTAGCCAAAATAAAACAATAAGATTTTCTCCAGAAGAAAAAAATACTATAGGAAATACTGCAAAAAATTCCTTGCTCTGTTAAACATAATTTGGGAAGTATTTATAAAAAAAAAATTCACAGAGGACGAATAGTTTTGACTTTAACTGTATATTGTTTTAATTAATCGTGATTATGATTTTTCCCATAATCTAGCAGCCCTATTAAGAGCTGTTTTTTTTGCAATGCAACTGATGATCAACAGTAAAAATTACAAATAGTACCTCTTCCCAACAGGGAAAACCAGCAACAATAAAGAATGCATGATTATATAGTGTCAGCTTTGCAATCAAAAAATGTCATTATAATGGAAGTCAATGGGGCAAACACGGACATAATGAAAGGGTTGTAAATTTGCCCATGGTGTATTGTTGATTTATTTTTATTATTATTTCAAAACATTTTCCCAAAATATGCATCAAAATAAGATTTGTCACCAAAATTCATTCTATTTGCTGATACACAAAATAAGCTGTGGCCAAATTAAGACTCAAAATCACCCCAGAGTGGATGAAAACATCCCCAACAGTACACAAAGGATAAACTAGCCCATCCAAATAAAGTGTGACCTTTTTAGAAAGAACAAATGATAATAGCAACACACAGTTGCAATATTTTAATGTGATTGTTAAAAGCAATCAGAATGTATATTTAGTTTTTGTGATTTGTGTTAACGAATTTAAATGTCTCTTGCAATTACCTTTTCTTCTTTTTACACTGAGGAAGAAACAGGCCTTTATAAGTCCAAAAAATGACATTTCACAGCTTTATATTCTCCATTTAGAATTCTACCTACAGTCTCTCTCTGTCTTTATAAACACACACACACACACACACACACACACACACACACACACACACACACACACACACAAAGAAGAGGGTGAGGCACAAAGGGACACAGTCGGCATTTAACAACAATTTTCCTTGCTGCAATTTATGTCCACTCAAGGACAAAAATACACACTTTGGGCCGTTGCAGGGACTTGTCAGTGTGACCGAGTGAAAGTGTCTTGCCTCCCTCTCTCTCTCTCTCCCTCCCTCTCTCTCTCTCTCTCTCTCTCTCTCTCTCTCTCTCTCTCTTTCTTTCTCTCTCTCTCTCTCTCTCTTTCCCATCATGCACTGAACTCATCTGCTAAGGCTGAAATATCACAAGCCAAACCTGCACTGTCATGCTAAAGCACCCAAAACCACACACAAGTTAAATACAATTTCATGCTGTATGAACTCCAGAGCTGAGACATTATGAGATACCATATCTGCAGAATCGCTGTGTGTCAGTCGTGAACACAGCGTGAGAACGGCTCACTGTCATATAATTATATAATGCGAATGTGTCTTTGAGCTCAATGCATCACCATCTGACCTCAGATTGATCTGACAGGAGTCGTCCCACCTCCTCGCCCCCAGTGCTCTGGATTTATAGGTCTCTCCCAGGAGCCATTCACCTCTCTGACAAGGGCTTGATCCTCATTCTCAGTGTGATAGATTCAGATCTCGATTTACTATTGCCAAGAAGCAAACATGCCTCATTGGCCAAATGAGCCTCCACCACATGCCAAGGAGATTACTTACAAAGGGCAAAATCGCTGTGATGTGCCTACTTGGGGACACACACATTAGCCAGTGCATATACAGTAGCAGCACACCAAAAAAAACTGTTTTAACACAAATATCTGAGGCCTAATTAAAAATCATTTCCCTGAGAGGCACAAACGCTACACGGATTAAAACTTGTTTTCAAGGACCTGATGATGAATATCTTACTTCTCTTAAAAAAAGTGTTCTGTCTTTTTTTAAAAGATGTAATCTTAAACTTCACAAATGTACAATTTTTTAGTACATAATTAAGAATAAATTTGGTTACAGTTGTTCTTTTTTCAGTGAAGCCAAGGAGGAATTGGCTATGAATGAACTGCATGCCCTTGCTGCTTTTTTTAGACACTCAATTCGATAAAAGGAATAATGCAAATCAGGTAATGAGAGCAAACGCCTGCAAAAATTTTATTGAATCAGGGCTCCAGACTGCAACTAAAATGATTGCAAATGCTGGAAAACTAAAATCCCACAACAATAATTGGAAATCTAGTAAACTTTGTGTTTATGTATATGTGGTTTTGTTGGATATTTAAAGTGTGTGAAGCAGTGTTTACAGCACACATAACACACTTTTTCAGAATTCAGAATAAATTCAGTTAATTTGTGTACATGCTAATAAAATGCAAGACTAAAAATGTGTGAGAATTATTGGAAATGAAGTCAAGAATGCTTTCATTTGCACATACAATAGTTACTTTTGTTAAACATCATTTGGATTTACAATTTGCAGAAACATGGAAAAACTATTGGTTTAAATTTGTATACATTTTTTTTAACTATGCATGGAACTGGCGGCATGGTGGCTCAATGGTTAGCACTGTCGCCTCACAGCAAGAAGGTCGCTGGTTCAAGTCCCGACTGGGCCAGCTGGCATTTCTGTGCGGAGTTAGCATGTTTTCTTCATTTTGGTGTGGGTTTCCTCCGGGTGCTCCAGTTTCCCCCACAGTCCAAAGACATGCACTATAAGTGAATTGGGTGCGCTAAATTGTCTGTAGTGTATGAGTACAAGAGTGTATGAGTGTTTCTTATTACTGGGTTGTGGCTGGAATTGTTGGTGGTTCATTCTGCTGTGACCACCTCTGAAATAGACTAAGCTGAAAAAAAAATTAATGAATGAATACCTAAAACTTGCCTTCTTTTGTACTTGTGCACTAGTCGTTTATGTTTGTATATAAAATAAAAAGATACTAATATGACTGCAAATAAAGATTTGTGTATCAGAGTAAACAGTTCTAAATTGTTTTTATAAAAAACATTTAGATATTTTACAAAAAAAATAAATAAATACATGAATTAAAAAAATGTAAGCAATACTTTAAGTTTTAGCTTAAACGTGCCCCAGGCCACATGCTACTTGCATTCAATTAAAGGTGCAGTAAGTGATTTTTTTAATTGTGCTGAAATTAAAATTTTGAAATTAATTGAATTTTTTTTAATTGTGCTGGTTGAAAGTCTCTTCACATTCCAATAGTACGGACTAAAGTAAATGATCTAAATGTATTAATAAAGTATTTTTATATTATGGGTAAGGCATAAGACAAAAAAATTTTCATCTAATTAAATATTGTCAGGCCGACAATTCCCATTTTTATTTAGTTTAACAACAAAATAAGTTAAATAGTTATAAAATAAATAGTTAAATAGTTAAGTAAATAGCGCTATTCCGCCTAGTCTGCTAGTTTAGCTCTAACCCTAATCAAACACAGCTGAGCCAGCTAATCAAGCTCTTACAGATATACTAGGAACTTCCTGGCAGGTGAGTTGAAGCAAGTTGGAGATAAACTCTCCAGGACACTGGCCCTCACAGACCAAGTTTAGACACGCCTGCTTTAAGGCAAGTCATTTCACTCGGTGGCCATCTTTAAAACCCCTCTTGGGCAGTATGTTTGAGCATTCTGTTTGAATGGGGAAACATCAAATTCTCCAAAATTACTCACCAAGCTCACGATTACATTTCATATTATGAATAACCAATAAAATTAAACAACTCTCTATTTGGTTTAATTTCTAAATGTTCATATCACACAAAGTCAGCAAATCGATCACTGATTGGCTCCTGTACTAAAAGGCAGGGCTTCATTCGCCATATTGACAATTACACTTTTCCCTGTTCAAAAGTATACGAGTGACATATCTTGTGTATTCTATAGTCTTTGATACTTCAAAGGGACACGAAAAAGTATTTGACACTGAAATACATGTGGTCAATTTGACCATTACTGAAAAATGTTCCATTATTTATTTATTTTATAAAAAAAAATTTTTTTGGATAAATAATTATTTACCTAAAATTATTTATTCATTCATTCATTCATTTTCCTTCTGCTTGGTCCCTTTATTAATCTGGGGTCGCCACAGCAGAATGAACCACCAACTTCTCCCACTTATGTTTTACACATGCCCTTCCACCTGCAACCCAGTACTAGGAAACATCCATACACATTCATTCACACACGTGCACTACGGACAATTTTGTTTATTTAATTCACCTATAGCGCATGTCTTTGGAAGGTGGGGTAAACCGCAGCACACAAAGGAAATCCACGCGAACACAGGGAGAACATGCAAACTCCACACAGAAATGCCAACTGACCCAGCCAGGACTCGAACCAGTGACCTTCTTGTTATGAGGCGACAGTGCTAACCACTGAGCCACCGTGTCACCCCTTGTGTTTAGTCGTTTTAATAAAATAATAATGTTACAATGAAATATAAATTAACATTTAGGAAAAGTCAGAGTACAATAGTTATGTGGATCTTATTTTAACAAAATAAATAACTTGCAAATTTTAAAAATAGCAAAAATGACGGCCTTTTTAATTATATGATAATCTATGTGTATGCTTATGAAACCTAAGAAGAAAACAAAGGTTTAACTGTAATCACACAATACTGGATAAACTGAAAATCACATTTTATTATTATTATTATAATTAGTCATTTTTAATATAGATCACTGTATTCAGAGCTCTCCCAAGGTTCAGTAGAGGCAACATTAAATAATTTACTTGTCACTCTGAAAATAAAATATGCAGTGTATATTATTTTCATATACATTACATATTACATAATTTTAATTAAATACATTTTTAAATATAGGTTTGTGTGAATGATTCAGCTCACTCAGAGACTTCACATCTTTCATCACCAGATGAATAAGTGATTTGAATGAATCTCTTAAATTATTTAGTGACACATAAAATATAATGTTAGCTTGTCACCACCTATTGGCATAATTTAATCACCACAAACCTCATTTAAAGCATTATTTCAAGCTATTTTAATCCAGAAATGTTTACAGTATCCAAACCATAATCAACAATCTCAGTATTTCTGTTATAATCTGAATGTATGGAACACAAATAATAATACTGGCCAAAAACCCTAAAGACTGAAGCAATTTCATATCCAAACATGATGACTGCTCTCTCTGGGTCAAACGCAGATTTGAATGTACCACTGTGATCATCAAAGGCTGAATAATCAAAAAGCAATCACTTACTAATAAGATTGCATGGGTGTTTGAATCAAGACTGATGATGATCTTTTAACGATTAACCGTGCAGGTCTAGTGATTGTTATTAACGGCGTTAAAAAATAGACTCAAATAACTGTTTAACAGCTTCACCCGTATCTCCTTTAACCCTCCTTCACACACAGCCACACACACACTGTCACTTTCCCCTAACCTTCTTCTAAAATAATGTTATCTGTTGCAAGGCGGCAGCCGGCACCCAATCTGCATGTAAATGTCAAGTCATTTTGCACTTTAATGAGAAGGACAGAGAATATCCTCTTTCCAAGCATGTCACGGCTAAGAGGCGTCCGTCAAACGCTTCCATCGATCTCAACCAGCGCCACATAGTAGGGTCAAACCCCATCAAACACATTCATCACAACAAACATACGCGGCAGTCAGAGGGAAGACACTGGTCTTTCATCTCACAGGTTTGAAGAACACAGGTGGAACGTTTAATGTGTGGAAAATGAATGAACGTGCTGCTGATAAGCAACATCAAAAGTGTGTGCGACCCAAATAAGCCTTAAATGTTTAAGTTCATGAAAGAAGAGACTAGTCTAAGAGAACATACGCTTGAAAAAGATGAAACTTTAGAGATGTGTGAAGATAGAAGCCTCTGCTATACGTGTACGTACGAGAAATCACACCAGGCAAGGCTTCAAATTTGATGGTTTTAATTTTAGAGTGGAATGAAAATAGATTGGGCTGAAATGATGTGATAATTTGAAAAACATTTGAAGAGATGTTGATGAAAGACGCTGTGCCCACATCCCTTCCCAATGCATCTCTCTCTCCCTTTCTTTCTCTCTCTCTCACTCTCTGCAAGTCTGTACGTATTCATTTATAAGCTTGTCAATTTAGCATGCAAATTTAGTGTGATTAATTAATGTATTTAATTATGGTCCCTGAACCGTTCATTTAATGTATTTTTTTATCACAAGCAAATCAAACCTGAAATATCACTTTCACGTCTTTGCAAGTTCACAGCAAGTTCACAGCTGCTACTGGTGCTAAAGGGTCACTGAACCAAACTTACTGAGAACAGACAGTATAGAGTGAGTCTGGAGTTGAACTGAAAGACAGACTGAGAGGAACTAAATGTAAAGAGCTTTTATTTTTCAAAAACTGAACTACACTGTGACCTTGGACCACAAAACTCATCATAAATGACAATTTTTGGCCGCTGAGATAAAGCTATTTGAAAAATATGGAATCTGAGCTTTCAAATAAATGAAAATAGATTCATTCATTCATTTTCTTTTCAGCTTAGTCCCTTTATTAATCTGGGGATGCCCCAGCGGAATGAACCGCCAACTTATCCAGCACGATTTTACGCAGCGGATGCCCTTCCAGCCGCAACCCATCACTGGGAAACACTCATTCACACTCATACACTACGGACAATTTAGCCTACCCAGTTCACCTGTATCGCATGTCTTTGGACTGTGGGGGAAACCGGAGCACCCGGAGGAAACCCACGCGAACGCAGGGAGAACATGCAAACTCCACACAGAAACACCCAACTGACCCAGCCGATGCTCGAACCAGCGACCTTCTTGCTGTGAGGCGACAGCACTACCTACTGCACCACTGCGTCGCCTAATGAGAAAGTCATACTTTAAATTCTCAGCAATGCACATTACTAATCACAAATTAGGTTTTGATATACAGTTGAAGTCAGAATTATTAGCCCCCCTGTTTATTTTTTTCCCCAATTTCTGTTTAACGGAGAAGATTTTTTCAACACATTTCTAATCATAATAGTTTTAATAACTCATCTCTAATAACTGATTTATTGTATCTTTGCCATGATGACAGTAAATAATATTTTACTAGATATTTTTTCAAGACACTTCTATACAGCTTAAAGTGACATTTAAAGGCTTAACTAGGTTAATTAGGTTAACTAGGCAGGTTAGGGTAAGTAGGCAAGTTATTGTATAACGTATATTTGTATATTATCTGTTGACCACCGAAAAAATATATAGCTTAAAGGGGTGAATAATTTTGACCTTAAAATGGTTATTAAATAATAAAAAAAACTGCTTTTATTCTAGCTGAAATACAACAAATAAGACTTTCTTTAGAAGAAAAAAACAATATTAGACATACTGTGAAAATTCCCTTGCTCTGTTAAACATCATTTGGGAAATATTTAAAAAAGAAAACAAAATTCAAAGGGGGGATAATAATTCTGACTTCAACTGTACTTACAAAAGGGAATTTACTAAATGTGTTCATGGAACATAATCTTTACTTAACATTTTAATGATTTTTGGCATAATCAATACTGAAAAATTAATAGTCTTGACTTTTTGCTATTCCCACAAATATACAGTACTGCGCAAAAGTTTTAGGCCAACATTAAATCTGCTGTTTTACTGATGGTATAATGAATATATGTGGCCCTTTACCACAAAACCAAAGCCATAAGTGTTTTTTTTGTCTTTTTTTTTATTGAGATTTATACTGGGTAAATAAATTATCTTTCAGTTGATGTATGGTTTGTTAGGATAGGAGTTACTGTAGGTTAGGTAGGAGTTTGAATTATTTTGGTTTATTTAAGACATGAGAAAGACAATGTTGGAGAGAGGCTGTTTGCAGGGCCGGATTAAGAACATATTGCACATTATCAACATTATCTAATTTATATTTGATTATTACAAATGTTTTCTATTTGACTAAAGTAAACGTACACGCATACAAAATTAAGCACATAAAATGAACTTCAAATTTTAAACAGGCTGCAAAAATCTGCAAAAAAAAAAAAAAGATTTGCAATTCTTCCTAAATGAGTGCTTTACAATAAATACTTTAAATAGTTTTTTTCTATAAAAACTTTACTTTAAACTTTAGCTGAGCAAAAATCCCTCAAATATCTTTAAAAGCCATTCTTCTAATTTCCCACTTAGTCTTCAGTCAATCAATTACAGAAGGTTAGCATGTTTTTGTTTTTCCTTAGATAGGCTATATTGTCTGATGAAGGCCAACACCAATATTTCACTGCTCCAGATTATTAATGTTGTTTTTGTAAAAGGGGAAATTCATTAATTTAAAAATGTGCTTTCTAACTGGTCCAGCTAGATTTAAACCATGTATTTTGATAACTGTTGTGTAGGCTATTTGATTTGCTTGCACTTCAGCGCTTCAGTTATGAGTCTATTCAGGATGATTCTGGCTATCCCGGCTTGTCTTAATGTATGTTTATAATGGATACTGTCTGAGTATCATTTTTTGTTCTACAATGCACTTGGTTAGCCTATACTGTTCCCACAATATAGCTGAAATAAGACCTAATATTTAGGTCACCCTACTGGGCACTAAACAAGGCTATTCAAATCTCAGATTGAACTACAGGCACTCCAAACTGTAGTATAGCGGCGTCACTGTTTTTGAACAGCGAGCAGAAAGGAATTATCTGCATGCGAAAGCATATTACAAAGAGGATAGTTTTGATTTTCAGCATTATAATGATTCACTAATTGCAGTGAAATCCTATTTGGAGAAAGAAAACAGCTAATGAAACAGTCATGAAATGGCCTCCACAGGGTCCAGACCTGAATATTATAGAGGCTGTATAAGGCAGAAAAATGAAGCTATGACACTCTAAACCTAAAGAAGAACTCAGGAAAGTGCTAAAATAAGCCTGATATTACACAGCACATTATTTAAAAAAATGTCAGGACAATTAGAACAAAACAGTTCAAGCTGTGCTTGGTGCAAGGGAAGCCGTAATAATTTGCTGGCAGAGGAAATGTTATGCTGTTGTTTTTTCCTATATTTTCTGTTTGTTTTTAATAAAGAGACTGATTTATTATATATTGTACCAAAGTTTTAGGCCAACAAAGCTGGTATAGTGCTTAGGACTTTTGCAAAGTACTGTACATGTACAACATAAGACATTTTGTGGTCTAGGATAAAATTGTATGTGACATGATATCCGAGAATGTCACGCTTGGCATTTTACTATATTTTTAAACAAGTTACAACAAATTACAGATACTGTACAATAAAACTGGCAATAAGCAGTAAATACATAAACACTATTTATGTAAATCAAAGGCATACAGTACAAAACAGTTCTGAATTTAGTCACTGTATGTGGTTTTCAACACAATCATAATGATGCACCATGTCAAATCATTTTTGCTATTTCAACAAAAACCTCATTTAGGTTAGGCAGCTAGATCTTGCAGTATCTGCAACAATAATGTGGTATACATCACAGAAAAGCAAACATTATGTTTGCAAGGCATAAACAGTGATGTACAAGATTAATGAACGTAAGATTTTCAGTGACAAAGCATTTTTAGGCAGAAAGGCTTTCTATTCATCAAATAATACTGACAAAACATATCAAGGTTTCTATTTTTAAAATATTCATAAATAATGTAAATAATGAGCTTGATTAAATTATTCCACATTATAGTAGTTAGTTACCACACCTCAAAACATTCAGCTGCTTTATTCAACATTTACATTTATTTATTTAGCAGACACTTTATCCAAGACGACTTACAAATGTGGAGAAAAGAAGCACTTCAACTCACCAGAAAGCTGTAATATAAAGAGGCAATGAATCTAAGTTAATACATTTTTTTAATTGATTGAGTCCTTGTATTGGAGTGTTTTTAGAAAAGCGTCAAGCCCACTCACCTGCGTGAAGCACACTCAGAATTGCACAATGTTAGGTACACACTCCATGTGTTTATGAGAAAATGTCCGGTACATTTAAAAGTAATTGTTGGTTTTGTGCATAAAAGACGTGTGTAGGAATTATTTCTTGTGCATTGCAACCAAAGCGTCCACTGGACATTCAAACAATGATTTTATTAAAATAGGCTTGAATTAATAGCAGACTAATGCAGATGTTAGAGAGACAGTGTAAGCATATATGAAGTAGATAAATCTGTGACTTTCCCTAAGCAAAACTGTAACTTTAACTGCTTCAATAGCAGCATACTGCCTTAAATCAAAGAAATTTCATTTATTTTACTGTTATTTATTTATTTTTTTAATTTGTGTGTTCACAAGTGTTTTCATAAGAAGAGCAGGAGAACTTTTCTTCTTGATGTTGAAGATTGTAGGGACTTTTGATATAATGTAACAGGAATTGTTTTAAAATGTGGTCAGATCAGCTGCAATGACTTAAAAGTACAGTATAGTTCTCTCAAAAATGAAAATGTGCTCACTATTTACTGTTTACAAGTGGTTCCAAACCACTGTGCATTTTTTTTTTGTCAAATTCAAATGCTCATATTTTGAAGAAAGCTGGAAACAGTAATTTACATACATACCCAGCAAACAATTTTGTGTTTAATAAACGTCTAATAGACATCTAAACGTAGACAGCTTGGCTAAAGCAAGGCTAAACGTGAGCTGTCAGTGAAAATCTAATAGACATCTAAGAATAGCCCAAAACTACTAGTAGTCAAATAGACAGATTAGACAGGCTATGTGTGTATTTCTGATTAGTTTATGACTGGCCCGATACTTGGAACAGATATCGATTCGATACCGCATATTTTTACAGGATCGGGTATCAGCTGGTACTGATTCAAATCCGATCTTGCGTGTGCGCTATATTCTGTGTAATTTATAAGCCAACAAAAGCCATGAAGGTAGCCTATTATACGGGCCTAATGTTGTCATGTAGGCCTACTATATCCCAAATGTTCTGAAGCCATTCTATAGTTTAATGTGAAGTACAGATGAATATTCAAGTATTTAAATTCATGTTCAGTTCAGCGTTTCCCGCCGCTGCGTCTGTCAATCATTCTCCATTTATTCACAATTCAATCTGCGTGTCGCGTTCATGACAACACAAAAAAGTTTTTCTAAGACTATTTATTTCTGTTAATATAAATAATCTGTGGAGACAATTTCCATTTAGTTTTGCATTAAATGGACTCATTTTGACCTGCAACAAGGAGTTCATTGCTGTTTCTAAATCATGTTGCGCTGTGTCTGTTAGATCAGCAGATCGCATTCGCAACACTGGAGTAGAGAGGGTTATTATTACCTACTCTTCACACACAAAAAGTAGGCCTACCTGAAATTTTAAATAAAAAAAGGGTCAATAATACATTAGACAGATCCTCAACACACTGACATTTTTTTCGGCCCTTTGTGCTGCTGTTTTGAAAGCTTCTGCAGATACCGGATGGCTGCGCGCTGTGTCTCAGTGATGCAACAAGCACTTCATTCATGCACTGGCTGCACAAACGCGACAAGCGCTGCTCCGTAAAATTATTCGATAATATAGTTTCTGTTCTATCATCCTTCCAACTGAGTTTATTCCTCCGAGGGGACTACTTTCAGGGCTGTGAATAGTTTGTAAAGCCTGCCCAATGGGGTCAAATTAGTTGATTAAATTAATAAAAGTGAAACTGACGGGTACAATATTTATTGGCATTAACAGAAAATCATTTAGCCTATTATAGGCTACTCTTAAACTGTGAATATTTCACTATCATTTTATTGATATTAATATTTTATTTAACAGACCAGTTTGTGTTTTGATTAAAGTTAATAGTGGTAGACTATTACAGATATCAAAGAAACATCTTAATATTAAAAAAGCAACCATAAGCTGGACACAAAAGATCAATGTCATAACGAAAGCTCAAATAATGTAGCCTACTTTACAGCAAGCATCATGTTTTTAGTTAGAATGTGCCGTCTGTCATATACAGTATAGCCCTATAGGTCTGTTATTTTAAGAAAATATATATTAGAGTTTATTACAAGAAACTGTATTATTAAAAAAAAAAAAAAAAAAACGGCACAGTATCAGGATCGGATCTGTTCTGTATTGGTCGATGCTAAGAATTTTGTTATCGAGATCGGATCGGTTAAAAAAAAAATCAGTGCATCTTTATTTATGACTAGTCTACTTTTGGTCTATCCTTAGACATCTATTACATTTTCACTGACAGCTCAAATTTAGCCTTATTTTAGCCAAGAACATTATGTTTAGACATTTATTAGTCATCTATTAGACATCTTTTAAAAACAAAAATTGCTTGCTGGGTAGTAAGAAAAAAATATTTTTTGGAAGTCAACGGCTATCAATTTCTGCAAAAAAAAATATAATAATAATAAATAAGTTAAACAAAAGAAAGTATTGCAAACAGATCTGTGTCAAGTGAAGGGTATGTAAATGATGACAGAATTTTCAGTTTTTGGGTAAACTATCCCTTTAAGCTGTGAATTTCAGTTAAAATAATTGCATGCATTAAAAAAATCTATCAGCCAATCAGAATCAAGCATTCAACAGCCCCACAGTATAAATTATTCTAAAGACCTTAAAGTAATTTTTTTCTGACCATCAAAAAGCATTAAAACCACCAATTAAATAGTATGCGCGCAATTAATTTGATTATATTTTAAAACTAAATGACACCTTAGTAATGCTCCATAAACATCTTATCAAGGATGATTCTATGATTCTAGCCTTGCAGGCTTCAGCCTCTTGTCTGAATGTGAAAAGCAACTGCCCAGAGGAATATTTCTTTCTTTAAGTGCGAGAAGGTCACAAGTTCAAATCTTGTTCGACTAACATTTTTTAATAAACCAATTAAAGCAACATCTGTTCATCAGTAGATGTATATCAGTGGTGGCGCCATATTTGGTTGCACTTTCTTTTGTCATTTAACTGTGCTTTTCTCGCCTACGTCTTACCCTCCCCTCACCAGAGATAACATTTAATCTAATAAATGAAAAAAAACTTTTTAAAGACTGATAAGAGGATAATTCTAAGCGAAATAACCCTCTGTAGCTGCTGTTTTTCAGCAAACATGAAGCGAGATCACATAGTCAGATTTTTAAGGGTGCTGACAGCTCTGTTAATCGCAGATTTAAGGGAGTGGGGGGGGGGGGGTCTGAAAATAGAGACAGTCCCCCTAAATAAGGCCTAAGGGTTGCACTTTTCCCTCATCTTCCTCCATGATTACCTGCAGAGGTTACGCCGCACATTCGATCGTGCCTGGAATGCAAGTCAGGGTTGACGCAGAGGATTAAGAGGCACGGTATAGGACTTGGGGAAAAGTGCATGTGTTGGGATTTTTTTTCCTCCTCCTCTCTCTTCTCCTATCTCTATCTTCCCTCTCAGTCGCTCTCTCCGTGTGGTGGGGGCCGAGTGTTGGATGTGCTGAGTTAGCTTACGGTAACGGGGCAGCGGAGTCTCAAAGGACCCAAGCTGTGAGGTCAGGACTCTCGCTCAAACAAACGGCAGAAACGCTGTATCATTACCTCTGCTAATGCTGAGGCGCTCGAAAGCCCTCCTCCTCACACAACTACAACCGCAGCCTCACGTCCACTGAAGCCGTATCTTAAAAGGCCATTTTATACCATCAGCACAAGCTATGTGTAAGTGAAACACAAATGTAACTGGAGCAGCAGGATCAAATATAGCTAGCTGTAACAACATTTATTCTGCAAAACTAAGCTGTGTCTCTACACAAAAAGTAAATAAATAAACTGGCTTCCAATTATAATACTATACATCCTAAATAGTATTAAAAGACAAAATTATTATGTCCAAAATCATGACAAAGTCATGAAAACAAATATTTTTATGTTACTTTAATAATAATCAATTAATCTGGTTTTAACTCATTTAATACAAATTAAGTTTAAACTAATATTTTAAGTTGAGATGACTATAAACGTTCCTTTTATTCAATTATTAGTTTTAAAAAAGTTTCTTGAAATAGAATTCTCGGATGGACTTCCAACCTGGGCTCATTCTGAAAACATATTCCTGTATACATTTCTGGAGAGCACAAAATATGTCCCAGGAGGTATGTTTTTATTTGTAGTTTTTGCTTTCGTGAATCCATCAGAAGCCACTGTGTACGCTTTGAGATCTCTCACGAGTGCCTTTCGTGCCTGCTGTTCATGTGTAAATCCACCAGAGGGCGCTGTCAACTGACTGACTGATGACTGACTGACTGACTGACTGACTGACAACTAACCGTTAACCCTACCCACCTCCTTTCTTAAACCCAACCGACAGTGTTTTTAAAATCACAGATTGACCAGCACCCACCCACTTCCCTAGACCCAACCGACATTAAAAAGCAATCCAGAATAAAAAGCACTCTGATATTTACTTGTTTATTAAATTTTTTGGCTTTTGTTTTTGTCCAACCTGCTTTCTGGAACCATTCTTCACCAGACTCGAACCCCATCTTCACGGTCAACTGTTCTATGTGTCTCAGGTCCACTGATGTACGCAGCGAGCCACTGGACAAACTAGTAACATGCTGAGGTAAGCGGTCAGCTGCTAGTGCAAAAAGGAACAGCGTCATACTGCCCCATAGCATAGTTTGCATTCTCCAGAAATGTATATAGGGCTATGTTTTCAGAAGGACTCTATCTTGACTGCTTTCATTAGTATTTCGAAGTGCAGATCCAGACTGCGCCCAAAATCATGTACTCTCCTACTACATAGTATATGAAAGACAGTATATGTGGTGAGTAGTAGGCTATTTCAGACACAGATACACACTTACTTTAACTGCTTATATATAAATTCAATTAGAACTACAAATGCAGGTAAAAAACTACAAACATGGCAGAAGATGTTTTAATAAAGCTGTTTCAATGACTGTTAATTAACATCCATTAATTTTCCTTCAGCTTGGTCCATTATTTATCAAGGATGATCATCCTAAAGCGGAATGATCTGCCAATTATTCCAGCATATGTTTTACGCAGCAGATGTCCCTCCAGCCACAATCTAGTACTGGGAATCACCCATATATATCTCACATTCACACAGACACACACACACACACACACACACACACTATAGCAATTTAATTTACCCGAAAGTCTCCTATACTGCTTGTCTTTGGATTGTGGGGGAAACTGGAGCACCCGGACGAAACCCACACAAACATGCAAAGAACATGCAGACACAGAAATGCCTCCTGGCCCAGCCATGACTCAAACCAGCGACCTTCTTGCTGTGAGGAAACAGTGCTAACCACTAAGTCGTGCCACCCAATTAACATTTAACCTACTGGAAAATATTTAAATCCTGTTTTGTGCATAATATTTAATCTGCAATAGCAATGTGAACTTTTATAAAGACGTGTTTGGCCGTTAACTTCCGAATGTATTATTAGACCTGAGGTGATTTCTCTGTAAATGGCGGATTAGCATGCTGCTGCTTCTCCAATATGGAAGAAAATTAAATATGAAAGAAATAAGGATGATGTGTCAGGATAATTGACAGGCCACGTAACTAGGCAACATAATGGTCTGTTCATGAGATGTAGTATGCACCGAAGCTAGCATAAGCTCTTCTGTTACACACACAAAAGTATGTATTTTTACTACACAAAAAAGTACATACTTTGAGGAAATAACATACATAGGCAAGTTGGGATGCAGCATCCATCCATAATTATTATTTTTTATTGAAAAACACATCACAAAGAAAATTCTTTTTTCTTATGATCACAAATTAATCAATGATTAATTAATTTAATATAAAACACACATTCTGTTAATAAAAAGTTTGAAATCAAGCAGTGTTGTTGTAATTACAGAAATACTGAAATATCTTCAAATTATGTCTGAGTATTATGTTGAACAATTATGGGCTAAGAATGTCTGCTCTTTTATCATCAACAGTCCTTGATAAATTGGTTATCTGGAGAATTATGATGTGAAATCAATGTGAAATCTATTTTACAAGAGGGCAAAAAAAAGTATGTTCAAATAGTAATTAAGTCACACAAAACAGTCAATACAGCAATTTGCTTGAAATGTTTGGATTTAGACAGTCTATGAAATGCAAAGCAGCATCAGTCAATGAAGAGTTCTGATAAAAATCAGATAGTACAGATTAATGACCAAAGTCATCTTTGTGATTATCAGCTTAGTGTTTTCAATGGTCAAAAACAGGACAAAGATCCAAACTAGTCAAGTACAGATCAAAGTGTTTTATATTGCTGGCAAGGTTCCCACTTTAAGCCAGATTTTGTATTCCTTGACATTTCCCTGACATTCACTGACTAAAAAGCAAAATTTCCATGACATCTAATGAATGAAAAAACAGGCCCCTGTTGTGCTTAAATATTAATAAAAGAACATTAAAATATTAAAATGATAACAATGTGTATGATTTTAGTTTCAATAAAACTTTGCATGTCATAATGGATAATTTATGACTTACTGTTTACGAGACTGTGAAGTGCTCCCTCTTCCATATTTCATAAGTCAATAGAATTACAAACTTTACATTTATCTTTTCTGTCGTCTAATTTAAACACCATCTTTTAAGGGGTCATTTTGAAGTGAAAGCTTCAAAAAGTAGCAAATTGACATTTTCCAGCCATGTTAGGCTTAGTTAACAGGTACAATCTGGTAACTGGATTTGACTCGAGTGACTGCCAGTTGATGAGTGCAAAAAGAAAAGAAAAAAAAAATGGAACTGAAACTAGCCTAACCATAACAATAGGCATCAAGCACCAAGCAAACAGCATGGCACAAAAATAGAAATGTTTAATTAAACAGACACTTAAAAGTAGCAAACAAAAATCGCTGGAATTTCATCATTATGACAAAAATATCTATAATAATTCCCTGACTTTTAATGTCTGGAATAGATCTCTTACAATGATATGCCCTGCAGGAACCCTGCACTGTAAAAAAAAATATCTGTTAATTAACAGATTCTGTATTTTGTGATTCACGAGTATTTTCCGTTTATTTACGGTTGTGAATTGCATTATAACACCTGCTCTGTCAACTTTTGTTGTTGAAAATGCAACTCTACAGTTTACAAAGGGACTTTAATTGACATTTTAGTAGCTTGTAGTGATAAGAAGTTCAGATAATTTTACTGACTCTGACCTTTGATTCTCGATAATTGAGATGAACAAATATTTTTTCGATTAATTTTATTCATTTTGCCTAAAATATTAATAAAATGCTATTTCAAACTCATCTACAACTACACCAAACATTGCTCAAACTACAAACAAGTCATAACAAGAATGCTATAAGAAAGAGAAAATAATAATTTATTGTTTACCTGGTGTTTTGTCTATGATAATGTCAGCTCACCTCTTTTAACAGGTCTTCAAATTT
>CAIGQZ010032649.1:13034227-13044376 GCA_903798205.1 Danio tinwini
AAGTCGTTCGTTCCTCACGTGACAGATGTAAAGAGAGATGACTCAAACCCAAGGACTCAAGAAATTAACGGATCAAATCTTTTTCAGGCTCTAAATGCATGTGATTGGCTTCTGTCTTTCACGTGATGAACTAACGTGTCAAACCCGATAAAAAGGTGCGTCCCAAATTGCATACTTATGCACTATTCTACACCATTTTGTAGTATAAATAGTGAAAGTAATGCATTCACACTGAAAAATCTAAAACGATTAAGTGCATTTTGAATACCCGGATAATGCTCTAATTCAACTGTTAAAAAGAAGTCTGGAATGTTGGACACTAAACACACTCAATGGCCGCACGTAGCAGAAGGGGTGGAGCTTTTGGCCACTAATATTGGATAACTTTATTTTTGGATTGTGAAAGCAGTATTCTCCTACGAGAGGGATTAAACCACCTCTGGACGGTGAATGCGTTATACTCATGGCAGGTATTATTTGGTAGTTTGGTCATTCATTTCACTAATTTGGCAATCGTCAAACGTCATCAGGGAAACGGTTTGAATTTCCACTTGGTAAAAAACGTTAGTGCTCCATTTGGAACGACACTACATACATATACTATGCTGTTGAGTGTGTAAGTGCATAAGTACATACATAGTGGATAAGATCACAGTGTATAGTGTGCCATTTGGGATGCAGCTGAAGACTCCAAAAAGGAACTAATCTTCCACTCCACCTACACAAATGTGTGTGTGCGAAATTGAACAATTCACTTCCTGAGAGAACTCATCGTTCTCGAGTCATACAAATGATTTGTTTAAAATTAACAAATCGTTCAAGAACGACCCATCACTAGCAGCTTGAAATAGTATAATGTATAAGTTATAAAATTTCGGTCTGTAAAATAACAGAAAATTTACTGGCAGTTTATTACAAGGATTTTTTACCATATAATACTCACCAACCCATGCATTATATCACTTTACACTGTTAAAAATGTTAATAAAAGCCACTTTTCATTAACACTTTAAGGTTGAAAGTTTTTGGAGGAACAACAATGTCACATAATGCAATTCAAAAGCATAAATAAATGGGGAAAATAAAAACATAAATCACAAAATACAGAAAACTGCTCATTTATGGATATTTACTTGCATTGTGATGATAGAGCTCAACTTACATCTGTTAATTGTGGTTTGAAGTTAGATGCTGTTCTTATAGTTTAGATAACTCAAAAAAATCTGAACGCATCAATCAGCCTTAGCAGTTTTTGAAACAATACTGCTCTGTTGACAGTTTTTGTATCTATTTGTTTTTTCTGAGAATTTCAGCCAGCTAGAAATCACTGCTTAAAAATCACAAGAAATGCATAATACATCACATACAACCAAACATTTTGCAATGCATAAAAATGGACATAAAAGACCTCCAAACATATAATTTCAATAGGTGTGCAATACCGTGCACAAAAGACAAATAACAGTTCTGTCAACTCAACGGTCCCAAAATCTATTAGACTGGCCCCGGACTAAACCATCCATAAAATTCAACATCCAACTATAATTCAATCTCAGAAATAACATTAATTAAATGAAAGAGGTAAAGTCTGCATCGCTTGATGTATTTTCTTCATCCCAACATGTCTGCGGTCTTGTTAAAATTTCCTATTTTGGTCTCACATCTTGTCCACATTCTGAAATTGAAATGAACAGTTTACATTTATAATTCTGTCAGCATGTGTTGAGTGCATCTTTCACTTTGACATACAGCACGCACAGTTGGTGATGGACCAATTTCTGATTCACACTTCTAAATCCTCACAAATCTGCATCAGTCCCCTGGTCTGAGCTTTAATAATTCAGTGATGCAGAGTAATAAAATATTAGAAGTGAAATGAATTAGCTGAAATTTTTGCTCCGTGTGTTAAAGCCTGTCACACTGTTAGAAGTCACACTGAGAGACCACTTCCCGTCAGCGCTCAGAGAGGTGTTGGACAGATGTAAAGTCAAGTATACATTTAAACATACAGCAATCATTACTGATGACAGGCATTAATCTGAGACCCCAGTGAGTCATATGTTCCCCACTAAAGCACATCACAATTATAGCACTCACACACACACAGACATACTGTACTATGCATTTATTCATAAAAGGATGTGAGTTTTGAAGCATATACAACGATTGTTAGCTGCGATGCCATCTACAGTATTTGAGAGTAGATTTCTAAAACTTGGTAAAATAAAGTTTTAGCTCTCAAGCTGACGCATTTAAAATGTACAAAAATACCCATGACTCACGTTGTACGTAGGAGACAGAAATTTCTATTCAATAAAGTGCTGTCAAAGAAGATAATGTGCTATCACTGTAATATCATCTAGACTTGCAAGTACCAAAATCACCATGTAATGGTTGATGCAAAAGACCCCAAATATGGATTCTAAATAAAGGTTGTTGGAGAAATACGTAGAAGACTAATTTTTGGTTGCTCAAATTCAACAGTTTTTATAAGGACATTTATTTATGTGTGAAAAACATTTTAATTATCTAAATTAATTAATTGCTTTTATTTACTTTAACAAACCAAAACTTGATTATTACATTTCTGGAGTCATTGATCCCAATAAAGACTAGGAATGCACGCTATATCGGCAGCTATATCGTTATCAGCCGATAAATGCTATTTTAATGTTATCATTATCGATCCGATATTAAAAACTAGGCCGATATCTTTAAGCCGATAGATTACATAATTGTACAGAACTGCCTGCCTTGTGCATGCATGGGCGGAACTTGTTCAGACTTGTCCAGTGCACTACAGTATAAAGGAGCTTTCCTCACATTGTTTATTCCTTCAAAGCCTGTCCTTTCTTTGTGTGGTATTGTTGAGCGTTGTTAACTCAGTAAGTAACAATATTTCTTATCATTGTAGATTTGTTTGATAGAGTGTAATTGTGTGTTTTGGTTTAAATCGTCTAAGGAAAAAATATTAAACGTGTAAACATAGTAGCAGCGATGCACACGTGCTAAACAACTGGTTGGGTTGTTTGTAATCTAATATGATTATTTGTTATTATCAACACCTTGCCTACTATGTGTTGTTGGTGTAAGATTGTATTTAGTTTGATTGGCATATTCATAATTGTTATATTGAGTGCACGTGATGGCTATCACCACGCGCGCACACATGTAATCCTAGTGATCTGACAAAGCCTTCACAGAAGCAGGGGTATGAGGTGTGCCAGTCACTGAATTCAGCACAGGGCTTCTCAACCCTCTTTATATTATGCACTGTGTCTGTCATAAACTCATCTGTGCTCAATGTTTAGGTATTGTATCAAAATCTGACTATGAGGAAAAATATGACTCGTCACATAGCTCCTGCAAGTTTCAATTTCACAATGGTTAATCATAAACCTTTCATCGGTCATTCTTCCCACATTTAACAGCAAGAACAAACATAGAATCGTTGTCTGATTAAAGCAGCATGTGTTCAAAAGGACCTAAAATGCCAAATAGGACGAATGTATGCCGCATTTTTTCAAAGTAATGATATATGTATTTAGCTTTTCGATTGTACAGTGGGTCTAAACTGTCAAGTGAACCTCTCAAAACGCGTTTTTGGACATTACATATTTGTACATATGTACATTACTGTAACACGTTTTATTCAAGAATATTTGAGCTGGTTTAAGTTCTTAGCTTTTTTATTTTCATAAAATTTTTGTAAATCCCATTTTGTTATTTAACCTACTATTTTTATGCAACAGTCAAGTTGCGTGTTAATTTGCTATGAGAAGAAAAGGAAATCATTTATTTTTGACATTGATTTATGTGAAATCGTGAATATAGGTCTATATAAATCACCTTGCAATTTTTTTATTATTGCTTTTTTGTTATTCAGTTCAGAAGCTCACTTAAAACTTTTATGAAGTTTTAAAAATAAAATCAGTTGTTCACTGTATAAAAACATAACATTTTAGTTTATATTTATCAGCCTATATATAACGGTTATCGGCCTCCAAATCTAAAGTTATCGGTTGTTGATATCTGCCCAAAAATCCATATCAGTACATCCCTAATAAAGACCTTCCATTTTTAAGTGTATGATGGTCCCAAGGTGAAAGAACCTCTCCCTAAAGTTCTTTATTAGGAAATATAAAAGTTATTAGGAAATATAAAAATCCATAAAAATACCAAGCCTTCAAATCATTTTATCAGTTATTTTAAATGCATTTAAAGACATCCGTGTCAATGTCACTTATTAGAAATGAATGCATCATCTATGAATTGAATGATCAAAAATAATTGTATTCACCAACTCTGTATACCTCAACCATCTCATATAATTGTAGCGTGTAGACCATTTTAGTGAAAGATCTTTCTTCCCTTGGAGTTTTACTAAAGGACCATATCAAGATCATACTGTATCCTTTTACAAAGTGTATCTGTTTTCTTTAGAAGCATCTGTAAAAAAGGAGGTTTAGCTTACAGAGTCATGGCAGTGAGTTTGCTTCTGCAATGTTATCTGTAAAATGTGTGAGTCTTGTTTATTTGAATGGATTCTGAATGCCTGTTAGAGTTTTATCATTTATCAGAAGGAAGAAATGTTCAGAACGCTGCATTTGTTAAATAGTAAGATTGATTTTTTTTAAAGCTATATCTTTGGCATCGACCTTGATGTGAATAGAGCAAGATCCTGCTTGAAGAAACTAACTGCCATTACCATCTGATTATACAAATATATCATTTATGTTTCTATATTACATAGATTTAATTAAGATACACTGCAATGTAAAGTAAAAAGAACCTCATATAGCAAACGTAGACAGGTGGTGCTGGGGTGGAGGAGGGCCAAAGAAAATGATGCATAATTTCTACTGAGCAGTAAGCTTTAATACAATATAGCAAAGTACAATTTGATACAAGTCACCCTGATTAGGCTTGTGTTTCTAATGCCAGCTTTGATAAGGCCCTGATGCAAGTCAGAAAGTTGCGATCAACATCATTCTTGTTCAAATAAAAAATCAATATGAACCATGTACATAGTGTCTTTCAAATGCATTAATTATTTTTTTTACTTCATTATTTAAGAACCAACGATGCCACTTGTGCTTTCCACACATTTAGATGCAAGTTGAACAAAAAAAAAATTGGGGGGCAGACAGAAGACCCTGTTCTTGGTTCTTGGCAGTTGGCACAAGAAGAAGATATGCTTTGCTTCAGCATGGTTCACTGCCACTCGCCATTATTGATGTTGTGTTTCAGCAATATAAAAATGCTGTTTTCTGTGTTGCCTTTCTCTTGTCTGTTGCATGTGCAAGTGGCATTTCTCTGTAAACCATTATCATCCATCAGCGAGTCTAGTCTTCATCAGTAAGTCCCCCCTTTTGGTAGCACACTGTTGTGCTACCGTAGGTACAATTATGAAAGGGTCCCAAAAAGGTTATATACTTATGCCCGTCACAAAATCTATTTTTGGTGGTACGATATATAGAAGCAAAATTTATTGTGGTAAACAATATTATTGTAATTTTAAGACCATTTTGACACTATAACATCATCATAATGCAAGTCCACTCTTCCAAACAAGACGTAATTTTTTTTCAAAGTTCAATGCAAAGGGAGACATTGGCTTTAACAGAGTTAGCTTAGCAAAACCTACGGCGAACAAAGTTTAGGGACTACAAAAAGTATATATCCGGGTTAATGAGATCACAGATAGTTCAGGTTATGCACATTTACCACGCAGCAAAGGGGCGTGGCCAGAGGTGCTGTAATGTTATAGCAGAGAAAGTTAAAATGCGGTCCAAAGGCTGCTATTTCCACAGAGCTTGTTCTGTTTCTGTATTTGGGCTTCCAAAGAACATGACACAAAGAGAGAAGTGCGTTTTTCAACCGTTAATTATATTGTTATTATGTTCCAGAGTATTATAGAAAATATAGCTCTAGCATTTGACAAAGGAGAGCTTCTAGAATCTCTCCCAGTTCAGTGCTCGATTCGGCTAAAAACTCCTCAAAGAAGGAGCAGCTCCAACCATAATAGGTGAAGCTGTGGATTGTAAGCCACAACCTGTAAGTATTTGTATGTTTAATTGATTATTACATGCACAGTTTTTAACAGTGTTTAATAGTGTTAACAGTATGTTGTAGCAAGGACGTAAACAAGGATGTAAACAATGGGAAATGCTGTTTGACACAGTTAACAATTTAGCTAAAAATTCATATTTATCTATCAAACTGCTGTAAACACCCACACTCTTCACCAGCGCTGCTTTCCCTGCAATCTACATCTCAAATAACAAACTCGCAAAAGATATGTGAAAGTTTCATATTACTTACACATGCTTATAACCCAAATATATATGAAACACACTTGTAAGATTTTATTTTAGTGAGCAGGCATGAGGTTCGGCTGTGTCGTCTTCATTTTAGGTCTAATTCAGATTCACACTGACTGACAGTATTTACACAGCAGAGGCACAGCACATGCTAGTAAGTGGACATGGCGCTGATCCTTATCACTAATCATAAGCTAGCCTATCAGATCATTCTAAAACTACTATAAATATCCTGCCTAAACGTCATACCCTATCTTCGTTTTTGGAACATGTTTTGCATGTTCTCCCTGTGTCCGCGTGGGTTTTCCCCGGATCCTCCGGTTTCTTCCCGCAATCTAAAAACATGAACATAAACAAATTGCAATAACAGTCACAAGCACTTAACAAATATATACTGAATCAATCAGAACCAACATATTAGCCAAAGCATAATCGAGGGCACTCAAGAAATTCTTGATCTCGTATCCCTCCTAATGCTCATTGACCAGGCGGGAACCTTGGGCTTATCTATCTCCTAACTCAGGGTTCTCTCCTGAGACAGCATGCCAAACCTGCTATTATAGTCGAGCATTATCTAAGTGAAAGTAATTTATAGTAACTACTACAGTGTTTTTAACCATACTGACACTGACACCTCCAATAGAGACAAAGATGTTGTGCAATCAGCTAAAATGTGTCTAGAATTGGTTTTTATGTTTGGGTGATATACAGTGAGTGCAGAATTATTAGGCAAATTAGTATTTTGACCACATCATCCTCTTTATGTATGTTGTCTTAGTCCAAGCTGTATAGGCTCGAAAGCCTACTACCAATTAAGCATATTAGGTGATGTGCATCTCTGTAATGAGAAGGGGTGTGGTCTAATGACATAAACACCCTATATCAGGTGTGCATAATTATTAGGCAACTTCCTTTCCTTTGGCAAAATGGGTCAAAAGAAGGACTTGACAAGCTCCGAAAAGTCAAAAATAGTGAGATATCTTGCAGAGGGATGCAGCACTCTTAAAATTGCCAAGCTTCTGAAGCGTGATCATCAAACAATCAAGCGTTTCATTCAAAATAGTCAACAGGGTCGCAAGAAGCGTGTGGAAAAACCAAGGTGCAAAATAACTGCCCATGAACTGAGAAAAGTCAAACGTGCAGCTGCCAAGATGCCACTTGCCACCAGTTTTGCCATATTTCAAAGCTGCAATATCACTGGAGTGCCCAAAAGCACAAGGTGTGCAATACTCAGAGACATGGCCAAGGTAAGAAAGGCTGAAAAACGACCACCACTGAACAAGACACAAAAGCATTTCTCTAAGGTTTTATTGACTGATGAAATGACAGTGAGTCTTGATGGGCCAGATGAATGAGCCCGTGGCAGGATCGGTAAAGGGCAGAGAGCTCCAGTCCGACTCAGATGCCAGCAAGGTGGAAGTGAAGTACTGGTTTGGGCTGGTATCATCAAAGATGAGCTTGTGGGGCCTTTTCGGATTGAGGATGGAGTCGAGCTCAACTCCCAGTCCTACTGCCAGTTTCTGGAAGACACCTTCTTCAAGCAGTGGTACAGGAAGAAGTCTGCATCCTTCAAGAAAAACATGATTTTCATGCAGGACAATGCTCCATCACACCCGTCCAAATACTCCACATTGTGGCTGGCAAGAAAGGGTCTAAAAGAAAAAAAAAACTAATGACATGGCCTCCTTGTTTACCTGATCTGAACCCCATAGAGAACCTGTGGTCCATCATCAAATGTGAGATTTACAAGGAGGGAAAACAGTACACCTCTCTGAACAGTGTCTGGGAGGCTGTGGTTGTTGCTGCACACAATGTTGATGGTGAACTGATCAAAACACTGACCGAATCCATGGATGGCAGGCTTTTGAGTGTCCTTGCAAAGAAAGGTGGCTATATTGGTCACTGATTTGTTTTTGTTTTGTTTTTGTATGTCAGAAATGTATATATGTGAATGTTGAGATGTTATATTGGTTTCACTGGTGAAAATAAATAAATGAAATGGGTATATATTTGTTTTTTGTTAAGTTGCCTAATAATTATGCACAGTAATAGTCACCTGCACACACAGATATCCTCCTAAAATAGTTAAAACTAAAAACAAGGTAAAAACTACTTCCAAAAATATTCAGTTTTGATATTAATGAGTTTTTTGGGTTCATTGAGAACATGGTTGTTGTTCAATAATAAAATGAATCCTCAAAAATACAACTTGCCTAATAATTCTGCACTACCTGTATATTGCTTTACCAAAAATTGAGAACATGTACACGTGTTGAGCAACAAGTTGAAATATTGACTAAAAAATTATATGGGCTGAATTTAAACAAACAAACTAAATTTAGTGATGTTCAACTTAAATTGTTTGTTTGTGAAATTAAGTAAATGAATGAATATTTGTTTTTAGGTGTACAGTTTGCTATTTTGGTACATCTGACAATGGAACAGAAATATGTACTGTACCAAACCATACCGCTCAGTAGAAACAAACCATTAAAGACACACAGTAGTGAGCTGCAGCAGTTTGGGACAGAAATAAGGCTGTGGGAAAAAAAGAGAAAGAGAGATTGATTGGCTGTGCCTGGAAGAACCAATAACTACTCTGAAAAGCTTCATGGCTAAACTATTGCCTTTTTCTTTGCCTGCTGCTTTGAGGTCAGTTCAAGGTAGCCAGAAAAAAGAAAAAAAAGGAATTTCATCATACCGTTTCATGTGATAAACAAAAAGAAACAATGAGGGAGAAAATACGAGAGACGAAAACAGGAAAACAACTTAACTACACAAAATGACGGTGTGATGTATGGAGGAGCAGGGGGTTGTATGGGTGGATGATCGGAGGGCGGATGAATTGAGTGATAGAGATGAAAGTCCTTTGATGAAAGCCAGCTGTTTACAAAGACTCCTCGCATTGCATTTTTAATTCTGTTAATGATGGGGTGTCAAGACAGAGAAAAAAAAACTAATTAAAAATCTGCACAAGACGCTCGCAGGAGACGCCTCACTCACTGTTAAAAAAATACAGTATCAAAGAAATATCATTCTGTAACATTTAATAAAGGAGATATTAAATGTGAGTGAAAAGGTTAATAACAGGCTGCATTAATGGGATTCATTCAAGTGTGGCTTAATTGCAAGCTGTGTTCAATAAACTATTAATCAGGCGTTTATGCTGAATAAAGCTTCTCCATCTGCAACACACTAATTGAGTAGGAGGCATCCCCTGACCCTTGGCCATGGATACTGAAGCTCTGGATGGATGGGCTTGTCTTTTGCTTCTTGTGTGGTTCAATAAAGTATCGGTGACTGAAACTGTGGGAAGCCGGCAGCTCCTCTTGTATTTTCGGTGCATTTCAGGAAGCAGGCTATTGTTTCTGTTTGTATAACTGCAGATGAACATCTGCTTACAGTGCGTGTGCGCTGTATGGATAAAAATAATCCTAGATGATTCAGTTGTTTCCGTTCCTGAATATTCGTTTTGCTAGCAAAGGCACAGCGAGAGAGAAAACAGTCTTGTTACTGTTATACAAGCAATTAAGTAAATGGGTGAACAATTGTGGCTTGCGTGATTATAATTTGTGCGGTTTGCATGTTAATATGAAAAATGCTGCTCATATTTATTATTATTATTATTATTATTATTATTATTATTATTATTATTATTATTATAAATTATTTTATTTGGCAAATAAATGTAATGTAACTGTTTCCGTGAAAACTAGATTTCACCCATTATATTATTTTATATTATATTATATTATATTATATTATATTATATTATATTATATTATATTATATTATATTATATTATATTATATTATATTATATTATA
>CAIGQZ010032649.1:13054742-13071847 GCA_903798205.1 Danio tinwini
ACATATATATATATATATATACATATATATATATATATATATATATATATATATATATATATATACACACACACACACACACACACACACACACACACACACACACACAAGTAACTAGTAACTATTTACTTGAGTAATTTTTTCATCAGATACTTTATTCTTACTTGAGTAACTTTCAGGATTGTTACTTTTACTTGAGTAAAAATTTCCACAAGTACTTGTACTTTTACTTGATTATAGATTTTGAATACTCTACCCACCTCTGCTGAGTGACATTTAAATGATAATGCATCATCTTGTATCATTGTGCACTTTGGTGAAAGAGGTAATACCATAGTATTGAGCAAGGAACCATGCAGAAGTGAGTCTTTATTAATTGATAATATGACACCAATTTAAAATTTGAGTGAACATGAATAAAAGTTGCTGGGACTGGTTTTCATTTCCCTTTAAAACTGAATTTTACATGTAAAGGTAAGCTTTTGGAGTTCTGCAAAAAAAAAATGTCAGTAGAAGCACGTTTAATTTTAGTTTTTAGTTTTTCTTATGAAACTGTGTAGAAGCAAAAAGATATACTATTTAATCCAAGAATGCAGCTGAGCTGTGCACCTATACACAGAACATATATCAATAAGCATGTTCAAAATTCAGCACATCACCTGAAAGTATAGGGAGTCCATTGAAGACAGTGAATAAGAATTCCAAACACGTCATTTAGAAATTGATTTTGAAAGTGAGTGAGTGAGTGCAGACCAATGCAGCACTAGTCGGCTAAAAGACTTCAATAGGCAACAGCCAATTAAGGCAAATTATTAAAGACAACAAAGGACTGTTTTAATCTCACACTATGCTTTTCAGATAAGTAATTGATACTGAATAATCACAAAAGTGAAAAAAAACACACTCAAGCAACAACAAAAAAGCATCTATAAAATTACACGGTTGCATAGTGAAATTTAATTAAGATATTTGATTGCTCAAATAAAGCAACACATCTGGCTATTAACATATCAACATAAAAACACCCGTGTGCCTGCAGGCAGGTGTGACATAGTTATTTGTTGGAAAAAGAAAAGTCATGGCTTGCAATATTTCCTATTTGTATATTTTTTTAATCAAAAGCAACAGTTTAATTTAAGAGCAGTTTGGCTACAAGACCTCATAAATATCACCTCAGCCGTGGTATTGGGGATGGTAGAGAGTGCTGGTTACCTACCAGCTGGTAAGCTCCCCTTCACTACAGTATCTGCCAGTGCCAAGTCTCTAACTGGCAACCTTTTGGCCACAGCAGCCAAAGTCTTTAAAGGGACTTTTTTTTTACCTTTTTTTAAAGGTGACATTTTAGTCACCTGAGGTTAATCATTTTCATTAAAAAAAAGAAAAAAAAAAAAGTATTCATACAGCTGTTCTCCGGGTCTGGCAGGTGCAGTTTTATCCTAGCTTAGCTTAAACAATTGATTTAAATTAATCAGTATGATCTCGCTCATAAATGACCAAAAAATGTTTTGATAATTTTTGTATTTAAAGCTTGATGGAAAATGAAAAGTTGATATTTTTTTAGGCTGATATGGCAAGGACCTATACACTCATTCCAGCAATCAAGGACATTTGCTGCTGTACCATGGCTGCAGCAGGCGCCATGATATTACACAGCACCTGAAAATAATCCCCAGTTATAGGTAAATAGGTCATTGCCATTGTGTGTATTATCATTTTTGAGCGAGATGCTAATGGTCTAATCCAATTCAATAATTTTTTGCTAAGGCTAAAAGTGCAGACCCAAAAAATCTGCTGAATAGATTCAAACACAACTGTTTAAGTCTAGGGTGGCTGTAAAGTAAGCCTATTTCCAAAAAATGCTCCTTTAAGTGTGGCAACTTCATGAATGATTGACTCCGGTTGCCTTTTTTCTGCACTCCAAGCACTTTGCATATTTGGAGGGGAAATCTCCTCAAGCACCTCAGTATGCAGCATCCACCTGGATGATAAAATGGCAGCCACAGTGCGCCAGAACGCCCACCACACACCAGCTTATTGGTGGAAAGGTGAGAGAGTGATGAAGCCAATCAGTAGATATGGGACAGAGGCCAGTGGGTAAGCTTGGCCAGAATGCCAGGGTCACACCCCTACTGATTTCGAAAGACATCCTGGGATTTTTATGAAAATAGAGTAAGGACACACACATATCCGCACAGTTTAATTAGAATATAATATCTGTTAGCCAAAATATTTTTGCTGTTTCATTAATTGTTTTCTCCTATACACACAGAGAGAGAGATAGAGACATACGCAAAGCTGTGCATGTTCCTAAGGGAAAGTGAGCACACTGTTATTCACACTAAACTCTGACAGAAAGAACACTCGCCAGGCAGCAGGAGGGGACTCTGGGTAAAGTGATTGTAGAGAGATAGAAAATGCTACTGGACTTTAAATATTCATGAGTTCACCTTAAACAAACAGAAGCACATAAAAAAACACTATACCTGAAGGTCTGTTCCTCTTTCACCACTCCCTTTATTTCACATTTTCTTTTCCCCCCCTCTCCATTTTCACTCATTCATGCATCCTGCCTAGCCAAGTGTTATAAATATGGTATTGTGCACCAATACATAAACTATTATGGACTATTTATAATTGGAATTAAATAAAACCACAGAGATAATTATATTATGAGTGAAATTCTGAAGATCTAAGACTGATTTAATTCAGCGAAAGCCCTGAAAACAAAATGATTAAGTCGTATCCTGTCACAAACATACGGCTCACAACATTTCCTGTTTTACAACCAGGACACATGGAGGTATAATCAGCAAAATCCAGCTGACTGCAACTCCTACACAACATATGGAGTGTATTTCCATTACAACTAATAATACCTAACAAGCATAATGTGTTGTCATTTGATAACTTAAGACGAGCTAAAAGTGTACCGGCATTAACAATACGAACAAAAATATCTGTGAATTCTCTACAGATGTCATTAAGACGATGTGATTTGTCAACATTAATTAGCTGATTAAAATGGCCTGCCTGGGTTTCGGTGTGGATGTGACATAAGCTGTTTTCCCCACCCACTTTCTTCAGCCTATCAGTTGCCGCATATTGTGTGGGTGAATTGTGTGGAGTGTACTGATGTGTGTGTTTGTGAGCTGTATGTGTCTCTATGACATTTTAATTCAGTGGTCCTCAAAGTGTGCGACCCCAGGGTGGTACGGTATTATACCGTTCACGCTGGAGACTGCAAGTTCACAAATCTTGTTCTTTTCTGCACATTCCAAACTGGCATATTAAAAGACACACATGGGGACCGATGATGTTTGTGCCCAGTTCTTGTATCATGTGGATTCACTAAACTTCACCTAAGTTAACAACAGGATGAAGAAAATGAACTGAATAAAAGGATGACAATGTTATTGGTAAATAACAACTTAATTTCAGGCTGTTCTTCAGACAAAAGTGGCATCAATGTGCACCACAATATTGTGCAAAGAGAAAGAGGAGTCATTTTGCAATCGCGCATACAGTATAATAACTGTATTCTCATCTATTCACTTGTGTTCTCATCCATTCAAAATATCACACAGTTTTAGATCGGCAAGCAATGAAACTGTTTAAATATTGGAGGCATTTTTGGATGTTATAATTCTCCTGAGAATCTATTTTTGTCAATATGGAAGCAAACAAAAATACCAAATTTATCGTTTTTTTCCCCTTTACTTTAAAAGAAAAAGTGGCCATATCATATCAAGTTAATTACCTCTACTTGTCTTCAGTGATCTCCAGTCTCCGCATCTCTCTCCTAGTGTTGGTCTTTCCTGGTTCCATGTCTGGTCTTCATGTCTGGTTGTTTCTGTTCCTGGTTCCCCATCATCATCCTAGAGCAGGGGTCATCAACTATATTTGTCAGAGGGCCAGAGTTTTACCAGACAGTCTTCTTGGGGGCCGGACCCCCAAGAAGAAAATCAAATAAAAATCTCATTTTGGCTTAACATTATGTTTAATGTTTATACTTTTTCAATTTTATTACAAAACTGAAGGCGTTTGCTCCCATCACCTATACCACAGTCAACCACTAGGAGTGATAGATATTTTGCCCCAACTCAATTAGGCTAAGTCAACAAGGGGAAATGTAACTTTAGCTATTGATTAAGCACTGTGAGTAGCCCATTTTAGCATTGTGATATGAATTCAAGCCCACTTAACATTTCATTTGATGTGCAAACATTATTTGTGACCTGTTTTGTTCTGGTACCAGGTTATTTATTTACCATGCTATTTTAACTTGTGTCAGGGTCTTGTTTTTCCTCCTTTTTTTTAGTCCTGAGGCAGACACCCCAAGTCTCCCAGAAGTTCTTTGAGTCTCCCACAAATGCATAAAGACTCCCGGATGCCCGCAAATAAATGATAATCTCCCGGAAATCGCTCGTCTCTCTCCAGCTCCTCAAATATGTCACGCACCCTTCTCCACCGCATCCCTCCTTGCTCTTCATCACACACACGTCGAGCGCACTCCGCCTACACCCTACCCAGTCTTCACTTACGCTAAAACTTGTTTGAAACAATAAATGCTAAATGCCACATAGTCTGTCTGAGTCTGCCAGTTGATGATCAGTGGCCTAGAGCATTATACCATTCAAGTCATATATATATATATATATATATACACACATACATATAAAGTATATACTAACAAACCTGGTTCCCGTTCCGTTAATTGCTTATAATTTTGGACACAGAGAGCACACTTGACCAAGGAAAATGTATAATGCACATGTATGCTAATTGTTCATACTATCAAATGGGGTATACTTTGACTACCTTAACTGTATGTTTATTCATTAATTTTCTTTTCGGCTTACTTCCTTTATTAATCTGGGGTCGCCACAGTGGTATGAACCGCCAATTTATCCAGCATATGTTTTACGCAGCGGATGCCCTTCCAGCTGCAACCCATCACTAGGAAACATCCATAAACACTCATTCATACACACACACTACAGACAATTGTAGCTTACCTAATTCACTTTTATCGCATGTCTTTGGACTTGTGGGGGAAACCGGAGCACCGGTGAACACTGGGGGGAACATGCAAACTCGAACCATCGACCTTCTTGCTGTAAGACGATTGTGCTATTCACTGCACCAGCATGACGTCCCTGTATGTTTATATGCATTAAAAAATGTATGGTTTTGGCATCTGAACTATTTTCAATTCAGAACTATGCATTTACCTTTAGCCTAACCTTTACACCTAACACTGCCATATTTACAATTTTAAGCAAATGTAATATTTTGCACGCCAGTCAACAGTTTAATTATGGTTATAAAACGCACATAAAACCAGACTGTTTCATATAAATGCATGGCAAATAAAAGTATAAAGTTGTGTTTGTTATAAATATGCAACGGCAGGAGATGGGGCTGATGGAGCACGCGGCTTTTAATATTTGAATGTGGGTCATGGTGGGTATGCACTTCTATAAAAGCGGATGTTTGTCTTCTAACACTTTCTTTTTTCTCTCTTTAAGACAGGCCTCTTCACAAACTGCCACGTCAACACAAAGTGTGGTAACAGAGAGAGACGTTCGCTGTCTGTTTGCATCTTTGAGCTCCGCCAACAAACCAGCACTTAGCATACTGTTGTCTTGACGGGCCACACAGATACACTGTTCGTCAGTGGTCGACCAGCCGGCCTCGACCCAGCAGCTGTGCTCTGGTGACAAGATAACAGCTGCTGCCAGGACTCACAAAGGCATGCTATAGTTAAAGCAGATCAGTTCATCGATGAAAAATAGCAAATATTATCGCAGTAAAAAAACAGCTGATGGTGACTGGAAAAAAAAGTCGTTAAGAGTTACGAAAAGTAAAGAAATAAACTTCTGAAACAATACAACACAGCATCACCTTTCTTATATGTGTTAAAGCCAAGGTGATATGCGACTCTTTATTTACACAAAATCCTGCTGATGATGAGCAAACAGAATTCACAGGAATCCACAGGGACAAGCTATTCTCAAAAAGCAAGAAACTAATGAAACAATTAAACACTATATCACCTTTGCTAAATGTGTGAATAGTTTTTATGTTAAACAGAGATTTGCTTATCAACTGCTGCCTATTTTTATATAAAGGTGAATATTTCCTCATTTAAAAAGTTAAGGAATATGAATATATAGTTGAAGTATGAAAATCATGTAGGGACGGACTTGCATTAAAATGTGAGGAACCGAATCAAGCCAGCAGTCTGACCTAATTAAAGCAGTTTTGATATGCTTATTTAAAAGTGCATGCCTCTAACCTACATTCTCTGCTCTAAAAACATAGGCCTACCTATACACAAAGTTCACTGCAGTTTCCAGCTGACATTAACACGAGAATCATTGAAAAAAATATCACATCTGATCACAGAAATCATTATTATGATGGAAGAGTTCATTTTGTTTATGCATGATCCTTGCAAATAATAATAATTGACTGTTTGGATAAAATTAAACACCTTTTGAAAGCATCTTGGACTTATTTTCAATAAGTATGCTATTTAAACACGATTTGCTTTGTTTGTTTTGCATGATCCCATGGAAAGTCACACTGATCCCATTTGTTTTATATCTGTGAAATCTGAGCTTAAACAACTAAACAAAGCTGCAGTAGACTCATAAACATATAACATAAAATTATCTCCAGTTACCATAACAATCATACAAGTCATGCCCAATACATGCCTCTTATAAAAAAGTATTTTAGGAGCATATACAGATTTACAATGACACTCTTTTTTCATTCAGAGCATTTAGAAGCACGATTCAGTTCATAAAGCTTTTGTAATTTGTTGTTAGTGACTTGCCTGTTGTTTCAATCGGATCAAATCCTCCAAACGCACTCTGAACGACACACATAGGCTGCTTTCGTTTCGTCTCATGTACAAACAAAGATGGAGGACTTCATTCACGTATCAAAAAAAGACAGTAAGTTGTTAATTATTATTATTTAGTTGATAATTTAAATCTGCCGCGTGAGATCATTTTGTCCCGCCAATCCCGCCCACAAATCGTTCAATGAATCAGTGTTAAATGAATCGGCTCAAAAGAATCATTCGTTCACAAATCGCACTTATTTACGAATCAGTTGTTGTTGTTTTTTTTTTTCTTTAAATAGGTTGTTCACCCACAAATGTACGTTGGCCATTCATTAATGTAGTTAAATAAAATTTTCTAAAACTAAAACCTTGATTCTTGATGTGTGTTACTTTCTCCAGGTGATACACAGAGGATTTAAAGGGATATAGCTCTCATAAAAATTTAAATTTTCTCACTCACACTAAAGTTTTTGTAAACGTTTATGAATATCTTTCCTACGTTGAACACAAAACAAAACTCAAATCTAGGGGAAAAAAACAGCCATTGACAACACTGTAGGAACAAAAATAGTATTGAAGTCAATTACATTTTTTCAACACTCTTCAATATATCTTCCCTTTTATTCGACAGAAGCAAGAAAGTCAAACATGTTTGGATTTGGAACAAATAGAGGTTTCACTGCTATGCAGATGATGCTCCGTTATAAATTTCAGCAAAACCTGAAGAGACGTCTGAACTGTCTAAGCTAACTGAGTGTATTAAAGATGTTTAAAGACTGAATGACAAACTATTTTCTTCTCTTAAATTCAGACAAAACTAAATTATTACTTATTGGGCCTAAATCCTGTACACAGCAGTTCTCACAACTCGACCTGCAACTAGAGGGATACAAAATTAGAGTTAGCTCTACTATAAAAGATCTGGGTGTCATATTAGACAGCAACTTAACTTTTAAAAATCATATTTCCCATGTTACAAAAACTGCCTTCTTTTATCCGAGATATATAGAAAGTTGCAAATTCTCCTATCCATCTAAGATGCAGAAAAGCTAGTTCATGCTATTATGACTTCTAGGCTGGATTACTGTAATGCTCTGTTTGCTGGTTGCCCAGCATCCTCTATTAGTAAATTTCAGCTATTGCAAAATGTGGGCGACGTGGTGGCGCAGTGGGTAGTATGTCTGCCTCACAGCAGGAAGGTCGTTGGTTCAAGCCTCGACTGGGTCAGTTGGCGTTTTTGTGTGGAGTTTGCATGTTCTCCCCGTGTTCGTGTTTGTCTCCTCCGGGTGCTCCGAATTCCCCCACAAGTCCAAAGAGGTACAGGTGAATTGGGTATGCTAAAATTGTCCAAAGTGTATGATTGTGTGTGTGGATGTTTTCCAATGATGGGTTGCGCCTGGAAGGGCATCCGCTGCTTAAAAACATATGCTGGATAAGTTGGCAGTTCATTTCGCTGTGGTGACCCCAGATTAATAAAGACATTAAGGCAAAAAGAAAATGCATGAATAAATAGTGCAAAATGCAGTTGCCAGAGTTCTTAGCAGGTCTAGAAAATATGACCATATCACCACAATTTTATCCTCCTTAAGCCTGGTTTATACTTCTATGTCAAGTGATCGCCATAACCCACGGCGTATGCCTTGCGCGTAGCTGTGCATTTATAGTTTTGCGCGCTGTTTCTGTTTTTTCTGCAATACACTTCTGAAACGCTAGCTGGCAGTAGGTGTTTATGTTTCTCTGTGTCGAGTTTCTTTGCTGGTGTTCTGTTTTTTCTAAACACTTCCTTAATGTACAAGTGGCTCAAATTCGCTCATTTTGAGGCAGGAACCGGTGGACATGCAACAACTTAAATCATAAGGTAAACACAAAACAACAGTTTCCATCCGGAGCTCCTTCACAGGACTCCACACTTGTAAACACTCGCTGCATCGGGCGCGCGGCTCTCACCTCCGCCCACACTCGTCATCGCTACCAAGCCGACCAATCACAGAACTTGCGCTACACGTACGCGTTACATTTTTTGAGAGGTGCGTGTCAACGATGCCGACGGTTACGGCGAGGGGCTATGCGTCCACGCGTAGGCTGCGCCTTAGCATACGCATGCACTTGACACAGAAGTATAAATCGGCCTTTACACTTGCTGCCTAGCAAAGTCTACTAAAGGAGGTTGAGCCTTCTCGTTTATGGCTCCTAAACTCTGGAATAGCCTTCCTGATAATGTCTGAGGGTCAGACACACTCTCTTAATTCAAAACTAGATTAAATACCTATAATAATATGATGCAATATGATGCATGAGTGTGCGCCACGCAGATGAGTAGGCTTGACAAACCACCTGTAGAAAACACTCCTCCTGTCTTAATGCACTACAAAATCCCAGTAGATTAGCAGTTTCTGAAATTCTCAGACCAACCCGCCTGGCACCAACAAGCATGCCACATTCAAAGTCACTAAAATCACCTTTCTTCCCCATTCTGATGCTCGCATTGAACTGCAGCAAATCGTCTTGACCATGTCTACATGCCTAAATGTATTGAGTTGCTGCCATGCGATTGGCTGATTAAAAATTTGCGTTAACAAGCAGTTGGACAGGTGTACCTAATAAAGTGGTCGGTGACTGTATGTATTTAAATTTGTCATTTTTTAAGACTACCTGCTTGAACACCAAGAAAACATGAAGTACCCTGACAAAATTATACTCCAGGCAAAACGTTAATACAAGAGCCTGTTTCTGCCCTTTAGATAGTGGGGTATAATTGAGAACATGACTGCACGAACTGGCAATTTGCTGACTCACCCCTCCAAATCCCCAGGAATGAAAAACATTCATCTTTCATTAAACATAATTTAGCTGATGGGGTTTGAAGAAATGTTTGTTTCGCATTCGGCAACAAGCCCAGTCTTGTGAATTATATTTTCTATATTCTTTTGGTATTCACTCTCTGTCTATCTGTCTATCTTTTGCCCCATCTATCTCTGTTTCTCATCTTCTTGTAGCTTTGTGAAGGCAACAAGTTGAAGGGTAATTACCTCTTCATTATGTAGGGGAGAGTGAAAAGAGAGGAAAAAGATGTAGCAGTCTGTCAGCTGTCCTGGTCTGAAAGGTCAAAATGGGAGAGAAAGGCCAGCAGTGACGTGTCCCATTCAAAAACACACGGCACGTCACAAGTCTTCATCAGAACAGAGACAGCTCTCTAACCAAACTGCATTGCAATTCAGATTCAATCACTCGCTGAATGGCATCTTTCAGACCAGTTAAATCTTCTATGCAATTGTTCTCGCAGTAATTCAAATGTGACGGGTGAGTGACTATGTAGATAGTGAAGGTCAATAAAAATGCCCCGTATTTGTGTTACAACAAATGTCATTACTCATTATACAATTTGAGTGGAGAAAACAATTGTGTAATTGCTATTGTTACAATTAAAAACCAACGTATTTCCCTATTATGATCTTGGTATACAAGAGTCTGCCAATATCTGATTTATCTAACGCAAACGAAGCATTGATAATTGCTCTAATGAGGCTAAACTGTGCTGATCATCATAACATCTGAATTGTATCTTGTAGAAAAAGACAATTTTTTCACAGAGAAATATAATTAATCAAATCATACAGAGCACTTTGACTATGTGAAGGCAGATCAAGCAAATTTCTCCATTATCTTTTACCACCATATTTCATTAACTCCGTAAATCTAATGTGGTAGTTTTATTTGGACCAAGCCAATCTAGTAGAAAATTGGATGAAAGGAACTCTTTAGTTAAAAGCGAGACTAAAATCAAGTGAAAGTGCAAAAAAAATGTCTCTGTTATGTTTTTTTGGTAGAGGTAAAATAGGTCATAGAGAGTTTATCTACCTCTTACATTATCGACCGTGTATCAGGAATGTTTCAGATCTTTATCTGCGGAAGTAAATTAAAAGCAGGCGCTTTGTGCTATCAAGGTCAAATATGTTTTTGTGTGAAAATGTCATTTCCTTAAATCATCAAAAATCATCTAAAATAATTTCCTAATAGCTGAAAAGTGATGTAAAAATTATTTCAAGTAATATCGTTGCACTACAAATAATTTATATTCACAATGAAAACAGAATGAGAGGTACTGTACATGTTTCTTTGTAGGTGATTATACTACTTTTTATGCTTGCTATTTTAATTTGTGATTTGTATTACAAGAATATATGTGGCGACAGCTCTATTAAATCGACAATATGTATATTTCATCACTAGAGGGCGCATATTGGCAACAAACAATGGTGTATTTTCATTATCGTAGCATCTTGGGAGTTGTTGGCTTTATTATAACCTACAGTACTTCTGCAGAAATGAGATGAGCTTAAGTATTTCTTAATAAACGTATTTTTAAAGCAGTATGTAGGACTTAAGGGTGTATGATGTCTCTGGCATGAACACAAAAGAAAAAAAAAAGCTAATTGTCACAATTAAAAACCAACATATTTCCCTATTATGATTCGGTATCCGAGATATGACCAATATCTGCTTTATCTAATGCAAGTAAGGATTTCAACTAATAAGGATTTCAAGTACTAATGTTGCACTACAAATGATTTATATTCATAATGAAAACAGAATGAGAAGTACAGTTTCTTTGTACATGATAAAAGTATTTCTTAATAAACCTATTTTCATAGTAGTATGTAGCAGAGTAGGACTGGTGTATGATTTCTCTGTTATGGACACAAAGGACAAAAATTGCTTATTTATCTGAATATGAAAACGATTTGAAACATTTGGCGTAATGTTTTTACATATGTCCGCCAAACAAACACTGTTCTAGTGGTTTTTGCATATTTTAATGAAAAAATAGAAATAAAAAAATCCTTTAAATTCACTGTGTTTTGTTACTACAGGTTATTTTCTCTTTAGACTCTGCACAGCACAGTATTTAGCCTCAAAAATGTTGCTACAGAAAGACTCGTCTAAAGTTTTTGTTGTTGTTCATGCTCTGCTGAAAGTAATTTTTTTTATTTTAATAAGTTTCTTTTAAATATTTTGTGGCTGAACTCTGAAATGAATGTCACCTCATGTTACTTATTTTAAATCACTTTACCCTTGGTTTACAATTTAACAGAAGTTTCCAATAATTTGCACAAAGCATCATAGGGCAGGTGAATTTAAAAAGGTAAGACAACAGTGTTATTTTATTTAATATTAGTTTTCAGGAAAAAAATATTCCTATGCATATTTAAATCTAGAATAATTTGATGACTTATTAAAAGACATAAACTAATCAGCTGTAATTACTCATTTGTCAGAAAGGCATTTCAATCATTTTATGCAGGTCAGAAGTTGTTTAATTAAAAAAAATCTAAAAGTTCAATTTTTTACAAAAAAAATGTTAAACTGACTGAAGATGGAATGTTATTTCACTCATAATTTGACTTTTTAATTATCACAAATTAATTGAAACATTAAATTAGACATTTATTTAATATGCATAACACTTCATTTTGATAGTCCACCTTTTTTAAACTACATTCAGCTTATTATATTAACCTTTAACTTAAATTTAACAGACTGCTAATTACCCACTCACTAATAAGAGTGTATTTGGAAAGTTACGAGTCAGAGCAATGTCTAACTTTTAAAATTTGGACTAAAAAGTGGGCTTTAATGGGCGATGCAGTGGCGCAGTATGTAGTGCTGTCGCCTCACAGCAAGAAGGTTGTTGGTTCGAGCCTCGGCTGAGTCAGTTGGTGTTTCTAAGTGGAGTTTGCATGTTCTCTTTGCGTTCGCATGGGTTTCCTCCGGGTTCTCCGGTTTCTCCCAAAGACATGCGCTATAGGGGAATTGGGTAGGCTAAATTGTCCGTAATGAATGAGTGTGTATGGATTTCCCAGAGATAGGCTGCAGCTGGAAGGGCATTCACTGCATAAAACATGTGCTGAATAAGTTGGCGGTTCATTCCGCTGTGGTGAACAAGGGACTAAGCTGTAAAGAAAATGAATGAATGAATGAAGTGGACTTTAATAATACTTTATAATATAGTATACTTTATTATTATTCTAAAACATATCATGAATTTCAGTTTTACTGTAGTTAATGCAGTAATATTTACTCATAAATCATATTCTATCCTTTGTAAATGCAATGCCTATTTGGAAATCTGATATATCCCCTGATATGAACGTATATAAAATCAAATATATTAACATATGTTACCAGGACCAAAAACAGTCACAAGGATTTTTTTATAAGATTTATACATAAGCTGATCACAAATACTAAATAACAAATCATCACAAATACTGCAGAAGACCTATTGGAACCTGCATGGACCCAAGATTCTCATAGAAATCAGTCAAGTTTGGTGAAGAAAAAATCATGGTTTGGGGTTACATTCAGTATGGGGGTGTGCAAGAGATCTGCAGAGTGGATGGCAACATCAACAGCCTGAGGTATCAAGACATTTGTGCTGCCCATTACAATACAAACCACAGGAGAGGGCAAATTCTTCAGCGGGATAGCACTCCTTCTCATATTTCAGCCTCCACATCAAAGTTCCTGAAGCAAAGAAGGTTAAGATGCTCCTGGATTGGCTAGCCCAGTCACCAACAGACATGAACATTATTGAGCATGTCTGGGGTAAGATGGAAAAGGCACTGAAAACGAATCCAAAGAATCTTGATGAACTCTGGAAGCTTTGCAAGAACGTTTTTTTGCCATTCCAATTGACTTTATTAAGAAATTATTTGAGTCATTGCAGAGATGTATGGATGCAGTCGTCCAAGCTCATGGGATATATACACAATATTCGTTTCCCACTGTATCATGACTATACTGTTCTATACTGTAAATTGCAATGCAGTTATTTACTTAATAATCCAGTGATTTTTTTTGCAAAAAGAAAAATATATATAAATTTGACATACAATGTCTGTTTCTATAAAGCCTTTTTTGCAATATTTGAAAATACAAAAAGTGCACACAAAGCATATATTGTGTGATTTGCATATATTTCCATATTTTAGATTTCTACATGGGTAGTTTTAAAAGAAGCTCAGACAGTGCAATTAAATACGTGGACCTCAGGTAAGTGGTAAATAACAAGAATAATTTTTTTCAGTAGTTATGATCTAAATAATGATGAAAGAGCTGTTTCCGTGCTTTTAGCAGCTGCTCCAGAGTCCTCAAAAGACCTGAACCCAACCTGTTCAGCAGTTTATTTGGCTGCCCTCCATTTCCATGGGACTAAATCAAACAAATGTTCAGATTTACTTACTCGTGCCCTCCAAATGTTAAAACATCAAAGCAGCTGCTTTAATCGACCTAAACAGATTAAGTTCAATTAATATGCTGCTCAAATCTAGATGAAAAGAGACCTAAGGTGCATATTCTGTCAATAACATGCTTGTGGGTTTTTATTTAGCCTTATAGTTTTAGCCTCATCTTTCGAATCAATCATCCTGTGTCATCATTCAGTCACTGGCAAGTTGATTGAGGGTGTGATAAATCTGTCCCAGAGATTCACAAAGTATCTGTGCAGAGGTTGCGAAGCTGTTGGTGGATCCATCACTGTCAAACACACAGAATGCCACAGCAGTTGACTATTATACAATAAATCATGAGGCCTCCAGCATTTACAGTAGACATGCTATTAACTGGTGCATTTAATAAAAGCTCTCCTTTTGTTTGTAGAGATAAATGGTGTTCTTATGACTCTAACTGAGCTTAAAATGGCTTAATATAATTTATGACACATTTCCACACATTTGAATGATGTTAATTTAGTTTAGTCAAATGCAACCCAGGAGCAAAATTAATTCTGAGATCAAATGACTTTCATTTAAATTATCTTGTGAGTTTAACTTGAACACAGTTTACTCTTGTTAAATCAATCAGCCTTGATCGCTTAATTTGGACTGTTAGAATATTCTGTTGACTATTTCCATTTAAACTTAACAACTACTTTAACAAAATGTTTTGCTTTTAAAATTAACATACCCAGCAGGCACACAATGTCATAAGACATTAATATTAGGTTATATTTGGGTTGTGATGTCGGGTGAGCAAAATTCAGTATTGTCTTAAAAAGTGACCAACGTCAAGCCAACATCTTAAACCAACATCATATTGATGTAAAATAATGACATTTATTCAACCAAAATCCAACTTCTGATAAATGTCATAGTGATAACATCCACACAACTTCAAGCAGTAACATCATTAGACGTTCATATTTGGTTGTTTTTAGGTTACATTGGAAAGTGACCAAAATCCAATGAATGTCCGACGTTGGACACTGATGTTGATTCTGAGGTCAACCCAATTTTTATTTCCACCCAAAATGCAACGTCTTGACGACATTGGGGTACAACGTCAATATGTCTCAGTCCTGTGCCTGCTGGGAGTTGCATTAACATTGTGGCACTGGCATAAAGCATCAGTTATTTCTCATTGTAAAAAAAAAAAAAAAAAATTGTTAATAAAGCATGCAAAGCGCTATGTATACATTCAAAAAATGACGTTTGCTACTTGTTTAAACTACTTATATAAAATAAGCTCAAACGACACAATTCTTGAGGGTTTTTTTGGGACAACAAATTTTTTTTGTGTTCAATAAGTTAACATAATTCTTTCATGTTGTCCCAACACAAATCGATTGTGTGGAACCAAGCATTTTTACAGTCTAATCCACTACCCAGTTAGTTACACAAATAAAAATGTTCTTGCATTCCCAACACAAAGTTATTTTTTAACAAATGTAAGCGGATTGAACACAATACAAATATTTTGTCAACGTTTTCAAGAAGTGTGTTGGGTCGGCTCATTTGAGACCCATAAATTGCTCTGGGTATATTTGTAGAAATGACCAAAAATATGCTGCATTAGTTAAATTTGCCAATTTTTCTTTTATGCCAGTATAACCGTTAGAATATTATAAGAAACATCAAGTTCTGAGAAGAAAATTTTTACCAGAGGATGCATCAAAACTTAATTTTTTATTAGAAATTTGCATTGCTAAGTGCTTTAATTTATACAACATTTAAGGGAATATTCTAAATATTTATATATTTTTTAATCTTCAGATTCCACGTTTTATTACATGTACTACAAAAACTACACAAGTAATTTTATCTCAGCCAAATATTGTCCCTAACAAACCATACATCAATAGACAGCTTATTTATTGTATTCCGCATTTAGAATATCTATAAACCTTAATTTCCGAAAATTGAATTCCTTTATGACTGGTTTTGTGGTCACATTTTAAAGAAGCTGAACAAGCATTTTTCTGAGTGTGGTTGCAGGGCTAACTTTGAACCTTTATGAACAGTAAATATAAAATGCTTTGAATCACAGGCCATAGATCCTGATAGAGTTCTGCCATTAATCTGTCTGTACCTGGAGACCTGCCAGAGGACTGGTTCTGGACAGTAAGTTTCAGTAGGCATTTGAGTCTTGATTCATGTGTCTGCGAGACCAGTAAATCATGAACAAACAATTTCAGGCACTTCTGCTTCTCAAGATTTGATGGTGAATGACAGCTTATAGGAATATCAATTGTTTATTATTTTACATAAACTGTTTCTGACTGTCCCAGGCATTAAAGATACATATACCTCAGTTTTAAGTTCAAGTTTTAGAACTAACTAACTAACTAACTAACTAACTAATTAAATAAATGAATTAATAAATAAACTTAGGTAAATAAATGAGCTAATAAATTTTCATCTATCTATTTTTTAAACAGTAAAACAAAAAATGTTATTCCAGCCTGATCTCATGAGGAAACGTAAGTATTTAACGTTTTGTCAGTTTAGTGGCTAATTTGTATGAATTCGTACGAGTTCAGTTTTACGAAAATGTAGGATTTTAAAAAGGAGGCGTGGCACCTAACCCCACCCCTAACCCCAACTGTCATTGGGTGATGAGCAAGTCATACCTATTTGTACGAATTAGATCGTACGAATTCATATGAATTAGCCACTAAATCAAAAAGTTACGAATTGCTGTGAGATTGCTTGGTTATTCTTATTGAACCTGTGGCTCAAAACCAAAACTTGAATTTACAAGTTCGACTGTTAGACCACGACTTTCCCAAAACACTGATATTGTCATGATCACCAGCGATCTAAGCCTATGCAGATCACTGGAGAACTACACATTGGCCACCACATGAACTACAACTACCAAAATGCTTTGCACCAATCACTCCTGCCACAGCTGGAGTACTTTGGACACACACACACACACACACACACACACACACACACACACACACACA
>CAIGQZ010032649.1:13080289-13112436 GCA_903798205.1 Danio tinwini
GTGTGTGTGTGTGTGTGTGTGTGTGTGTATGAATGAGTGTGTATGGGTGTTTCCCTGGGTTGCGGCTGGAAGGGCATCCGCTGCATAAAACAAATGCTGGAATAGTTGCTGGTTCATTGCGCTGTGGCGAACTCTAAAATAAAAACTTAACTGAAGGAACATGAATGAATGAATGTAAGGCTTGAATGTGATTGTTTTACAGTATGGTTTGAAATCATAAAAAGTCATGATGCTGATGCTGCAGTTTAAAATGTCACAACAATACACACTTAAACATTCCAAAAGTCACATTTTAATACAAAATTAAATACAGAAGTTTTTGTTTTCGAAACAGATGGTTTTTACCAGTACTGGCCATAATGGGCTGTTGTATTGTCTCCTATGGAGCTACACAGCAGAGAAGAAACAAGGCTCTTTCAACATGTCAATGTGCAGTTCTGTATTCCAGACTGAAACTGTGGCAATGACCTTGTAATCCACAGACAAGCTCCCTCAGTGATAGTGTCCAGTCTATTTATACTTTTCAGATGTTTGTTGTGGTGGAAATAGTGACCTTGACCTTAGACGTGTTAGGACTCTCTTGGAAAACAGTAGGTGTTCCTCAGACTCTCAAATCCAATACTGCTATCAATCTGATCACGAAACCATTGTTAAAAAAAATTAAGAAAAAAAAAAGAAGAAAAAAATAATAGTAATAATCTACAGAACTGGATTATTGCATTTTGCATTTAGGTTAAATACGTGCATTTAAGATCCACATATTTAGAGTGCAACAGTCATGTTTTGGAAGCAAAAGCTCTTTTTATCTTGAATAAGGAAACATATTTTTAATAATAACTGATAAACCTTAAAATATAGACCTGTAGTGAACCTGTAGTGTTTAGTTAGAAACCCAGTGTTTGGATAATGCAGGACTAATGCTGGATTTATTTATTTTTTTGTCAGTCAGTCCTCATTTATTCATTTTTTTTTATATTTATAGACCATTTTGAGGGATGTAAACAAAAACAATGGTCCCAACGTATTTCCTGTTTTAATTTCTATAGCTTCCAAGAATCCAAAAAGAGCCACGTATTGATACATAATGTCATGATAGCTATTCTAACATTAAGGTATGATTGAATTCCCTCTTTTATAATTCATGAAATAGTTTGATAACAAGCAGAAAATGTTCATGGGTCAATGACATCGCCACATTGAAATGGTCTATTTGAAAAAATTACTCAGAATATATGACTTAAAAAGAGTAGTCTTGATTATACATTCCTAACTACAGTTTTCATTACATAATATATTAGTGTCAGTTACTGACTAGAATTGAATCTACCAAGCACTGCTTATTCACCATAGTAAAATGGAAGAAATAAAGACTGTATTGATATAGTCACACAAAACAAATGAATGTCAACACCTCATCTCAGCCTGTCTGGCAAGAAAACAGGGCCTAGCTGCATTTCATCAGACATATATTTAATCTGAACATTCCCCAAATGACTACAGCTCCTGTAATACTGTCCATCACAAATAAATTATGTTAGCTCTGTTGTTTTTCAGACAGTGAAAAAGCTTTCAGCAATTATAAAAAAAAAGATCTTACACAGTTTCACAATACACAGTTTCTTGAATAAATTTACATTTTTAAACTAAGATAATTACAAGTAAAATATACCATATTATATATAAAATGTATTCTATTTTCATGTGTTTGTTTTATCACCGGGCGTGTCTTGTTTGGGTTGTCTTCACCGCGTGGTGTGTGTGTATGTTTCTTACATTCATCAGCTGGGTGGTCAAGTGTTTTGTTACCACTCACAGCACACAGGTGTCTGATATCAGTCACAGCTGTCGCGCCTTCCGCATGCTATATATGTTCAGTGTTTTGTAGATAGCATTATCAGTCCGTTATTTGTTCACTCCTGTGTCTGCTTCCTGTTAGACATTCTTGCTCGTTCTGACATTCTTGCTCGTTCTGGTGGAGGGTCTTTGCCCTAAGTCTCATTTGGACCCTCCGTTTCATTGATGTTGTTACTACTGCCTGCTCTGAAGACAACATTATCTGTGAGAGACTTCACCCCAAATCCGCTACTCTAATGAACTTTACCATGGGTAAACTTGATGATTTCCTTGAGAGCTGCTCCATAGCGCTAACCTTTCCCTTCCCTCGATATCTGGTGAGATATCCGTGAGAGACTGCTATACGACGTTGGTTCACAGATGAACCTTTACCGCTGTTTGGCGTGTCGTATTCTGGTGTGAGCATCCTTGCCTCACACTATATCTGGTGAGATCAATACCAGTTGTGACTCTTTAAATAAATTATCTTGCTTTCACTTGCATTTGGGTCTCCTGTGTATATACTTGTGACATATATACATTTATACAACAGTTCTGTTTGGTTCTCAAATCTGATTGGCAGATATCCGGGAACAGCACCAGCAGCAATCGCAAAGGTCTACATAGGATTGTGCGAACTGCTGGATGTGTAGTAGGAGGTGAGCTTCCCTCCCTCCAGGACATCTACACCAGGAGGTGCATGAGGAAAGCCAAGAGAATCATCAGCGACTCCAGCCACCCAAGCCATAGACTTTTCTCTCTGCTACACTCAGGCAGACGGTTCCGCAGCATTCGGTCACGCACCAGCCGACTGAAGGAAAGTTTCTTCCCTCAGACTATCAGGCTGATGAACACTTAACACACCCCACACAAACTCTCCCATACCCCACACCATAAAGATGTAGCATGCACTGCACTTTAACCAATCCATACTTAAACAATACTGCCTACAACTATGTGTACACCTATCCATCGTACGCATCACTGTCACATTGCCAAATTTACACTGTTTTGTTTCTTTTTTGTGAGTATGTTGTTGTATTTTGCACTGTCTGTATTTTATACTGTCGCTGTATTTGCACTGTCTGTATTTTGCACTGTCTGTATTTTGCACTGTTGTTGTATTTGCACTGTCTGTTTTTTTTGCACTGTTGTCTGTATTTTCCACTGTCTGGAGCCAGCACCTACGCTTTTCACTCATCATAGCACACGTGCTGCTGATGATGTGACAATAAAAGTGATTTGATTTGATCCGTGATATTTAAAGTAATATCAGAACTCGTACAGCCTCTTCACCCTTGTGTATTATTCTGCCCACATGAGTGACAAGCAGAGTATTACAGTTTGACAAATGATGCTGCTCTTGGACAACATAATGTATTTTTAATTTTTTTTTTAGGCAAGAATGTAGTTGTTTAGATTGCAACTATGCAGTTTATTTACTGTATAAGGATAGTGCCCATTTTAAATATTTATAATATCGGCCATCAGCCTGTCATATTGAGCAGAGCAAAGACAGTTGATGTTCCTCCACAAAATGGTGACAGAGACCGCATGATAAGCCCTTAGAGGAGAAAAATTCTCCGTAGTTTCAAACTACAGCTGATCAAATCATTATAAAACAGGTAAGTGACTTTCTAAGTCAATCTCTCTCTTTTGTATGTTGTAGTGCTGTATGTATACCATAGCCTGGTAGTGTTTCTGGTAGCAATTGCATTGCTTTGGCTTTCTCAGGGTAATTATTGCAACAGAGAAATACTGGGAAATGTCTCTAGACTGATGCCACTTCATGCTGTTCAGCCTTATATTCTTAAAATGTCAGCAACATCACCTGTTTTGTCATCATATTAGACATTATGCTAGAGAGTCATTCAAATACCAGCACTAAAGTGACGTTTGCCGTGAGTCAATAGCAGACACACAACATCATAAAATGCCAATATTAGGTTAGATTTAGGTCACCTGCGACTAAGAACAACATTGATTTGATGTCCAATAACAGCTGTCACCAGCTTCAAATGTTATCGCTCGATTAAATGGCCGTTATTAGTGGTTATCAGCTGATATATATGGGCCTACTGGAAGACTCAGAAGGCTGTTATCATCCATTCAGATGGTTAATCAGCTATACTAATATATAGCTGTGTTGGAAAGTGGAAGTGGTGTTGTGGAAGTGGAAGTGGTGTTAGAGAGGCCAGCAGAGGGGACTCAACCTGTGGTCTGTGTGAGTCCTAATGCCCCAGTAAAAGTGAAGGGAACGCTACACTGTCAGTGGGCGCCATCTTTCGGACGAGACGTTAAACCGAGGTCCTGACTCTCTGTGGTCATTAAAAATCCCATGGCACTTCTCGTAAAGAGTAAGAGTGTAACCCCGGTGTCCTGACCAAAGTCCCTCAATTGGCACTTTCCCATCATGGCCTCCTAATCATCCCCATCCACCGAATTGGCTCTATCACTGTCTCTTCACTCCACCAATAGCTGGTGTGTGGTGAGCGCACTGGCGCCGTTGTCCTGTGGCTGTCGTCGCATCATCCAAGTGGATGCTACACACTGGTATTGGTGTGAAGAGACTCCCCTCATGATTGTGAAGCGCTTTGGGTGTATGGCCATACACAATAAATGTGCTATATAAATACACATTACATTACATATATAGAAGACTCAAATCCAGATTTGTTTCTTTATTACTGTGATGGTTGGGTTTAGGGTTGGGGAAGGGGTAGATGCTATTAAAATACTATTAATGGGAAATTAAAAAAATTATTAAAAAAATTTCTTGTTAACTTCTGGCCGAAGCCGTATGTGATCTATACCTGATTAACCATATGGATGGATGATAACAGCCTTTTGAGCCTATTAGGCACAGAAGGCCCCTACTATCCCATATCTATCAGCTGATAACCACTGATAACGCCCATTCAATCGAGTGATAACATTCGAATCGGCTGGGTCTGTTTACATGCAGCTTTTTGAGATGGGACCAGATGCAGTAGAAGCGAGGTAACACCACAGTGATATTTCGTTGCTGCTAGTTCTTCGATGTCAGCTTGGTGTGTCCCAGCTTGTTCAGTAACTTATTCTAGTCATTTTTTAGATTGATATTTTTTACATTTCATTGTGCTGCTTAATCACATTTAAAGACTATACAGTATAATATTGGTCACTGTTAAAAATAAAGGTGCCAGAAAGATTCAGAAGGGTGTCATTAGGTTTTAATGAAAAACTCTTTTAAAAAGAATCATTTGTATGTAATGTGAAGAGCACTTTCATAATCAAAAGAGCCTTTTTTCCCAAACTGGGAAAAACAAACCAGTCTCTAACCAAAGTCAACAGGAGGCTAGGCCAAGCAGCATGAGTCCCTTGAAATCCAGGTGTAATGACCTGGTCTTGGTGGCCCAGTTTGACAAGCTCCAAGTGCAATGCCAGTGAGACAGTGAGTAAATATTGTTGTTGACACTATCTTCACCATTAGCGTGGTATAGACAGGTGCTCTGCTGTCCTTTCTCCCTCAGCGCAAGCCAGTGAAGCATGTTCTTCCAGCCTGCAAAGCTGGGGGTCTTTGTCCTGCAGTTCCGTTGTTTACTGTATCATAATAGCTGTAGTAGAAAATGCTAAAGGTAATGCTTAAGAATAATAATGCAATGCAAAGACTACTTTATTTTACAGCCTGCGCATGTAATATGTACAATGTAACTAATATTGTATCAATTGCATTTACACTGCTACTACATAGAACAGTAAACTGTATGTGTGCCCTTTTTCTCCATTTATTTGCATGCTCTTCATTTTGTTTAATGGCCAAATATCCTTAATTTTGTTTCAAACACCCAGTTATGCAGTAAGCAATTGATATATAATGTAGGTTTTGTGATCCATCATGTTAAATTTTAAATTAAGTGCTGAAAGGTTGCATAGATGTTTTCGTTCTGTTACACTTTGATGATATACAACGTCATGCAAACTAAATATATCAAAACATGCACTTTGGGAGTCAAAGTTGGTGAAATACTCTTTCGTGCCATGAATATTAAACTCTAAATGAAATCATAGTGGCATAAATTAATGCTTTTTCCCCTACTTGTTTCTTGATTTGAAACATAATGCATGAGTCCTGTAAATTAAAGTGGTGCTTCTTACCCCTTTGTTTCCTCATTAATTTCATACCTAAAACTTACACATTTCTCACATTATCAAAGTTTATATCCTGTAGTTTAAAAAATTGGGTAACACTTTACAATAATAGTACATGAATAATAATTAATATGTAAACTAAACATTAACTGTTGCAAACAATTTATTTGTGTTGAATTTAAACAAACAAATTAAGTTGAAAAAATTCTACTTAATTTGTTTGTTTAAATTCAGCCCAAATAAATTGTTTACAACCACTTAACGTAAAAATATTGAGTAAATCCAAGGAATCATCTCTGAATGATTTTTTTCAGTGTAAACATTACTTTGTCACGAATTAATGATGAGTTAATGCATGCGCTAATCGTGAACTAACTTTTACTACAACATGAGTCACATGAGTTCATGTGTGAATAACATCTACCTAAATTACTTGTTAGTAGTACATGTTGTTAACTAATGATTTCATTAACATTTAAGTTTAGGATAAATGTTACCAACATGAACTCATGAGCTGCTAATGTATAATTATGTTGTGACTTTACTTGGAGGGGCACATCACCATTAACTCATCCTTAACTACTTATGAACTCCTGTGTTTAAACTGTTCATGTTGATGTTGACACTTTTTTATTGTTACTCAGTGTAAATGAACTAGTAAATGAACTTCTTTAAGGAGTTCATGAGTAGTTAAGAATGGGTAAATGATGATGTGCCCCTCCAAGTAAAGTCATGACATAACTATACATTAACATATCATGAGTTCATGATAATTAAATTAGGCATTAACTAATGTGGTAATTACTACATTAATTAACAAACAATCAAGTACTAACAAGTAATTAAGGTAGCCGTTATGTACACATCAACTTGTGATTCATGTTGTAGTTAAATTAGCTCATGATTAGTGCATGCAATAACTCACCATAGGTTCATAATAAAGTAATGTTTAGTTTACATATTAATCATTATTATTCATGTACTATTATTGTAAAGTGTTACCATATATTTTAATTTAAAGTGTTACCATAAATTTTATTTTAATAAAACATGAGAGGAACTAGTTAAACTGTGATAACTTTGATAGAATTGTGCAGTACATAATGGATTACAATCAAGTCAGACAACTGTAAGTATGACAATATTCATAAATCTCAATACTTTGTTTGACAAACCATGCCTTTTAGAATTGTAAACATTAGATGCATACATGAGGATGACAGGAAATGTGACCCACTATAGCTGGCAGCGAACTCTCTGCAACTCTCACATGGTCGCCCACTGAAGCTAAGCAGGGCTGCACCTGGTCAGTACCTGGATAAGAGACCACATGGGAAGCTAATTCCGATTTTAGCCCTGATTTTGACTCGCCGACAGGTTTTGAGAAATCGCAGACAAATGGCTGAAATCACAGGCAAATCGGTGCTTGTGCACGTGAGTGACAATCACACAGTATGAACTATCAAGGACGCGATATGAGAGAATCGCAGATGAGTCGCCGATGCTCGTGAGATATTTGGCATGCAAAATATCTGGAGCTGTCGGCGATGCAAATCATGCCGTGTGAATGTGTTCTGACTGAAAATAACATCCGCGATCACCTACAGCCAATGAGAGAGCAGCATTCACTAGTGTGGTTACCTGCAGGCCAGCGGGAGGCTGGGGGAGAAGCTAAAAGCGCTCATTTTCAGTTCATTTGGACCCAAGAAATGGAGGAAAAATGAGTGTAAAATTTGCACGAGCACTCTGTTTGATGTGTCATCTGATCAATATTACAATCTAGTCGAAAAGTAAAAAAAAGTTGAGGAGAGATTGTTAATTCTCTTCAAAAGTCAGGTGAGCAACACAAGTTTCTAAAGCTAAAGCATTCTGTTTACATTATGTAGTTAATAACGAGAGATATATTACGTGATATATATTACGTGACCTTGCTTTGTTTCCATGTCACTTTCCGTGTTTGTTTGGCTGTGAGACGTAGTTTGGACAAAGTTGTCTGTGATTCTTTCTATTTTAAAGTCATGCAGTATGAACTGTCGCCGATCCATCCTACAGTGTAAACACAGCGTCGACAGAACGCTAGCCCAGATAGTCATGCAGTGTGAAAACATCCGTGACACAACTACTTAGAAAATCATGCAGTCTGAACTCGGCATAAATTGCTGCTTGTGATGGTTTTAGTGAGACCAGCAGGGGGTGCTCAACCTGCGATCTGTGTGGGTCCTAACACCCCAGTATATTGATGGGGACTCTGTACTTCTCTGTGAGTGCCGTCTTTCAGAAGAGACATTAAACCGAGCTTCTGACTCTCTGTGGTCGTTAAAAATCCCAGGATGTCCTTCGAAAAAGAGTAGACCCTCTGTCCTGACCCTATGACCCCCTAACCATCTCCATATCATAATTGGCTTCATCACTCTGTCTCCTCTCCACCAATCAGCTGGTGTGTGGTGTGCGGTCTGGTGCAATAAGCTGCTGTCAGGTCGTCCAGGTGGATGCTGCACACTGGTGGTGGATGAGGAGATTCCCTCCAAAATGTGTAAAGCACTTTGAGTGTCCAGAAAAGCGCTATATAAACGTAAGTTATTATAATAATAGTAATAATAATTATTATGTGTAATTGACAGTGTAATTTTCCTCACTCATTGACTTTATTTTCCTCATACAAGCGGGCACAGACATCAGAATCTTTTTTTTTGTTAAAGGGTCACGAAACACCAAAACCATTTTTTGAGCTGTTGACAGTCATATATGTGTCCCACGCTGCTATAAACACTGTTAGGACACATATATATCACTAAAAAGTGAAAATTGGTTGTTTTGTGTTATTTGAGGAAATTCGCTCTTCCGGTTTGAAACAAATTTTTAAAGCTGCGTCGCGGCGATTAGATACTTGCGTGTAATCCAGCGTGGAGAGTGGATGTCTGTACCTGCGAGTACATTGTGACGTCTCTGAGTGTGCGGCATCAATTCATGAGAAAGACTTGGTTCAAACCAATCAGTGCGCTCTATTGTGAATGAGGTGCAACTTCATTAATATACATAATAGCTTCGAAGGCTGTTTACTTGTTACAGTGTTCAGACAACAGAGAGATGCCATGTTGTGTTGCCAAAACGAGTGAAAGAACAAGAATTTGGAGACACGGGTCATCAGTGTTGCATTTATTAATGTGCTGCGTTTATTAATGTGCTGCAATGAAGGTTTTGTTTTCATTTCCCCGCTATGAAAGCTCAGCTGGACTCACATGTGGATTACAGTGCACGCGTCACGCGACAGAAATGTGTTTGTAAGGAACATTTTTTTACCCGAGAGCTTTTCTCATCTGGAAATGATGAAATCCGGATTTGCCGCTCGTCTCCTTTTAAAAAGACACGGCTTCAGTTTAATTGTCCTGTGTCTACAGATTTGGTAAGTGTGTGTGAAAGCAGTGCCCTTTGTTTGTTCATTCAGATGGCAAAGTTAGTTTGTATCGTCAGCAGTGCTCTTTCAGTTTATAAAGATATACCATTATCAAAATGATTAAGTTACTAAGTTTACAGTATGTTAATGTCACTGCAATATTATAGCACAACTCCCTTTTTTGCAATTCCTTCCCTTTTTCCCTCCCCCGACACTCCCACACTCCCAGAGCTGGACACTCCCACTTTCCTGACTTTTTCCAAACTTGAGGTGTGAAAACACCCTGCTGAGACAGGGGGTTTCGTGGCCCTTTAAAGACTTCTAGTCTCATTCTCTTCCATTAATTTCTAGACGTTAAAAACAGCTTGTTAATGTTGCAAACTAATATTTTCTATATTTTTAATGTACTGTACAGTCATGAATACATTTGTTTGTTGAGAAAGCAGCTTGACTGTTTTTTGCTGTTTATTATTCCTAGTCATTTCTCCCATAGACAACTCAATCGGAAGTTCTAAAACAATTGCACACCTGATTCCACTTCCGCATTGCAGAATAAGGTCAATATAAATTAACCATGACGTCCTGCAGTCTGTAAAATTGTATATAAACATATGTATCTAGTGTACTTCACTGTAGGACGAATTGTGAGGAATTATTTTCTTTATGTTGCTATCCTCACATAAATGAACCAGAATGCCCTGCACCAACCCACCCATTCAGTTAGAAAATGAACGTTTGAACATTTGCTCTTAAATGTCAATGCTCTTTGTTCACATCATGACACTTGGTAAATACAGTGCATCTGTCATTGTTTTCATGCTCTATTACTTTTTTTTTCTTCATTCTCTCTTCTTCTCTCCACTAAGCTTTGTGAATGTGAGGCCACCAGGACTGCGCAGATACAGAAAGCACAATGCTGACCCAGGCCGAGCCATCCATTCATCCTGTCACAAGGCAGCAAAGCAGACCACTATACCACGACTCTGCTGTTTACTCTATCTCTCCAGCCTGAACGTTATGGTTGAGCGGACGACCTTGTGAGACTCGAAACATCGAACAATGCCAGCACACCCACCAAACACCTTCCTACACACACATGCACAAAACCCCTCCAGAGCATTATTTATGCAGGACACCATACAGTGGATTAACAGAACACACACCATTTCGGCTTCATGAAAAGACCAGGCCCGAGACAAATTCCCTATCACACAAACACACTCCAGCTCACCAATACAACAGCAAAAAGCATATCACACACTCGCTGGCACACAAATTCAAAAAAGGGCTTAAAGGGATAGTTCGCCCAAAAATGGATGCTCACCATCATGCCGTTCCAAACCTGTGAGATTCTTTCTTCTGCAGAGGACAAAAGAAGATTTGTTGAACTGTTTGTGGCAGTACAATGAAAGTCAAAGGGATTGGAAACGGCACTGAAGTCCACGGATTTTCATTGAATGGACCGATCGAAGAAATGTCTTCTATTGTGTATCTAACAGGTTTGAAATGACAGTATAAGTACATATAAAGTATTATTAAATGATGCCAAAATGGTATTTTTTCTGTAAAGTATTCCTTTCATTTGGCCCTGGCATTAGTTTCAGCCTGGCACAGGTATCATTTTCACGTCCTGCACCAGATTGCTTAAATAGAAGATACATTTGGTCTGGTGTGTTAATGCAAACTGTTGGTGCACCACTGACCAAACTAAAAGCTGGTCTAAGCATAAATTGCCACATTTATTGACTAACTAAAAGCTGGTCTTAAGTCAATGCCACAGTTTATTCTTTTACTTTTTGTTATTTAAAGGGCACCTATTTTATTCTAAGTCTTTTGTGTCACCAGAATGTGTCCGTAAAGTTTCAGCTCAGCGCGTTTAACCTTGCACTGTTTTTTGCACGGCAGGATACATGTTAATATACACTGCTATATGAATATCCGTTATGTTACTGTACAAAATAAACCTGATTTAACATCCATGAATGGGATTGAAGTGTCTTCTTTTATAATTGTACTGACATGTGGCTGTGGTGATGAAGTAAAGATGGTAAAATTGCTGTAATTCATAACAAACATGCACTGTTTTTAAAAACGTTTTAAACTTGTAAAACTCATTCTTGATCGCATTTGATGATGATTGATGATCACAGAGAGCTGAACAGATCTTTTAATCTCAGTTGCTTTGCGCACATCCTGTCTTGTTGATATGAATGTACTCAGGGCTTTATATTAAGACCCAACCACCCGCCAAATGCGGGTAGAGTTCAGCCGTGGCAGGTTAGACAGATACTCTCACTAGCCACTTTGGCTGGTTAAAGATCATTTTTAAATGATAGTTATCTTAAAAGCAGGATTCGACAATAAAGATGGCCCAATATGTGAGCAAATGTCATCTTAGAATCGAGAAGCAGCATGACCTACAAAAATAGTGTTCACACGAGCAAAGAAAAGCAGGTGAATATCAAATGAGAGGTTGATCACTCGCTCGCATGTGTGATGTGATGCACGCGGCTGTTTTAAAAGGCATGTGGCTCCCGTTTCCTGGCGCAAAGCAACCATGCATAGAGGAAACGCAACTGCTGCGATCGGTTCTCTTTCAAATATACTGGACAAAAAGTGATGCACACACAGTCCTGCTGCTTCCAAAAGGGCCGGACGTTTTTAAAATATGTCTTTTTGTAAGCAGCAGTGGTTGCCGGTTTTGTTTTAACTATTCCTCATGGATTATGGGCCTAATGTTACCCAAGTGCACAAGTATATCCTTTATTATCACATGGTATGTTTTTCACCTGCTTTCTTAGTTATTTTTGTTAATTTTGTTTAATTATCATTGTTTTCAATAACATTGCTTTAATAGGAGATTAACTCTCTATGTATGTGTAGTTAACTAGTGTTCTGAGAGACCTTTAGCCTGGACAGACTACTGTGCATAGTTTTAGATACATGGCAATAATTATTTTTTTAAATGTAATTGGGTTTTTTTAAGAAAGGTTTTGTTGAATAAAAAGAGCATGTATACAGTATGTTTTTACATATTATTTAACATTTGTGGCTAACAAATAATTATTTATTTATTTTTGGTGTGGTCAGAGATAAATTTGGTAAATCCTTAGTGTTTAGCTCTGAAAAGTTCTGTGAAATAAAAACAAATTGCAATGCGACACTGTGAAACCACAGCCCATTTGCTCATGCACATTAAGCAGAGTCATACACAAAAAAGTGAAATGAATGAGGAGGCATGTGGACATAACACAAAGTCTAAATCAAGTAATTTTAGCATGCCAAAATGTCAAATTAATGCATATAAAATATATTTTCCCAACAACAAAATTGTGGCTAGTGAAAATGACGAATAACTAGTAATGTTGGAAAACTACTAGCCACAGTGGCTATGATCAAAAAAGTTAATGTCAAGCCCTGATTGTACACGTTATTACAATTCGGTGGGTGGGGAAACTGCACTCCTGCGACACATTGCGGTGGGCCTCAAAACGGGAGGGATTTGGATCCTATTTTAACCTCAGGGAATTTTTTAAAAGAGACTTATTGTCTTTAAATCACTCCAATATGACTGTTGACACTATATACATACACACAGTTCTGTCCAAACAGCTTGCAAAAGATCAATTCCACCATAGGTGCCCTTTAAAGTGTGCATTATAGTGACATACTTGATATTATTATAATAATAATAAAGTATTATTATATAGATTGATTCACAACTCGTGTACTCATTGCTTATTACACACAGGGATGTGCAGCAGCACATAAATATCTTTAAATATTAAAAATTATTATTGTCATTGCTACCTTCTCCAAACTTTGCGGCTCTTGTCTGCTCCTTAAAAAGTCCACCATGTAATCAGCTATTCTGCTGTGACCACAACTTGCTCTTAAAGGGAATGGGAGATGAGAATCTGATTGGTTTAATGCACGTTACACAAAAAGACTGAGATAATTTATTAAGAAAATAAGGACAACCCTTCTAACATCATTTGCTGTGCGCACCAACATTTTTCCCATCTTTAAAATAGCAAAAGCAGAATTTGATACACCCTAAGTGCAGCTGCTTTAGACCGTGCTTAGATCATTAAAATAGAGCCCTAAATGTGTTAGACTTTCTGTGACTGACATCTAAAACATTTTTCATAATATCTTCTTTTGTATTTAACATATTGATAAAGTCATTCCGGTTGAGTTGATTGTGATGATGATAATGCTCATTATGGATAAACTATGCTATTGTTCTATTATTTGGCCCTTTTGCGTGCCTTTGTTTGTTCATAGCAGTGTTTGTAATAAATAATTCATCCATGGTAATCATTATTTTTAAAAACGCCTTAAAACATTCAAAGTGTTCGATTTCATGCAACAGACATTTGAGACCTTTAACAGATCATCTTCCTTTGAATTGCAGAGAAAAGGAATAACACGCCATGTCATAAAGCGCGAATCACGTCAGACTGGTTTCTTGAACATGACAATGAGTTCACTGTACTCAAATGGCCTCCACGGTCACCAGATCTCAATCCAATAAAGCACCTTTGGGATGTGGTAGAACGGGAGATTAACATCATGGATGTGCAGCCGACAAATCTGCAGCAACTGCATGATGCTATCATGTCAATATGGACCAAAATCTCTGAGGAATATATCCAGTACCTTCTTGAATCTATGCCTTGAAGGATTAAGGCAGCTCTGAAGACAAAAGGGGGTCCAACTCAGTACGAGTAAGGTGTACCTTATAAAGTGGCCGGTGAGTATATATATCTAGAAATGTTTTATCTATGGCCATCATTATTTATTTATTTATTTATTTTATTCACATGCCCTTGGAATATCAACTAAAATCTTTAGGTGTGTTCGACTCGTTTGGCTGTAAATTATTGTTTGGCCCTGGCTTCAGTCCCCATGAAATCAAAATTGACCTATTATTTTGGCAGTTTTTATTATCAATTATTTATCTATGCTCATCATTATTTTTCTGAAACTTTAGGTACATTGGACATTTTAGACAATTTCCAAAAAAAATGTGTGTGTGTGTGTGTGTGTGTGTGTGTGTGTGTGTGTGTGTGTGTGTTTCACATAAAAATGAAGCCATTCAGGTTTAAAATAATGTGAATGTGAATAAATAAAGACAAAATTCTCATTTTTGGGTGAACGATCACTTTAAATTATAATTTGACCCCGGCCGTAGTTCTCACATAGTACGTAGTTCGTAATTTTTTTTTATATAGAATATTTCAGAGCTCAATATAAATAATTTATCTAAACTCATCATTTAGTCAATCCATGTGATTCGTAAGCAAAAAAAAAAAAAAACAGGTGTGTGTGTGTGTGTGTGTGTGTGTGTGTGTGTGTGTGCTGACATTTGAAATATTTTGCAAAACATCTTTCTTGTGTTTCACAGAAAAATAAAAACATTAGAATGAAATGTGGGTGAGTAAATGATGACAGAAGGCTGATTTTTGGATGAACTGTCCCTTTAAACTACAGCAGCAGCACACAAACCCTCCCCCACCACTTCCCCCGGCCTTCTCCAATTAGCAAAGCATGCTTGGTTATAGATTTAAAGAGGAGTGACACCATAATGCACTCATTTTGAGAGCTAAAGGGCTTTTATGTATGCAGAGGCAGTTCGTCAAAATCCCCTAACCCCAAATGTCCGCAATTTTACTGCATCATATCGCATGTTAAACGGAACTCTAACGACCCGCTCCCCAAGGGACGTTTGACACCAGTCCATGCATGCGTGTGTGTGTGTGTGTGTGTGTGTGTGTGTGTGTGTGTGTGTGTGTATGTGTGTGTTGCTGAGAATGTGTGTATGTGTGTGTGTGTGTGTGTATGGGGTTGTGCCAGAGGGGTTTTACACTAGGTTCACCCACTCAACCACTTAAGACAATGAATAAATAAAGCGTCTGCCTCTCTCACGCACTCTCATCTTAGATCCCCCTTTCATTTAATCCAACAGTGATTCAGAGAACGAGCTGGAGAGAGAAAGGGAGAGGGAGATTTCATTCATGCATTTTTCATGCATTACTTTTTGTCTTTATCTGCTAGTGGGCCTGAATGGCTCTTTGCTAACAGTAAGAGAAAACCTCCCTTTGTCTCCTGTGGCTCCGCGCGTACGTGATTTTGCCTGACTGAATGTTGTGACACTTTGCACACACACTCAGCCCTGTCTTGCTACTACAAAAGAGGCTTTTAGTGACTTTCGCAACAGACATTTTACATCTTTCTCACTACTGCTACTTCTCTGTTTGCATTTGACCTTTTTCCTTTTGATTCCCCACCAATGCTTGGGAAGGAAATGGCAATATCTTTAGTTTTCTCGTGTGTGGGTTATTTATTTGGCCCTGGCTATTAACTACATGAAATCAACATTTATCATTCTTATTTTTAAAGGACTATTGCAGTGTTTATTGTGAATGATTTATACAAGGTTATCATTATTATTTTTTAATTGCTGTGCGTCATCTTAAACAAAAGTTGAGTGTTTAAATTGTCGCCATGTTTCTCAGATAAATCTTCTGAAGCTAATTAATTTAAGTAGTGCAGTGCTCAGCATAATTGAGTACAGCCCATTTTGAGAATGAATATTTTGATCCATTTCTCAGAGAATATAGGCAATGTATTTTGATGCATTTTAACAAAACAGATTTATTAAACAAATATATTTATTAAAATATTAGTTTAGTCACCGAACATATTTAGAAATTAAAAGATAATTAAATCTTAAAATGAAATTCAAGCAAAATATTGCAAAAAAATTACAACCTAAAAAATCTCAACAAAAATTTTATCTTTTTTTTGCTTTTAGATTTTTCCTCTTTTTAAAATTAGTTTTTAATATTTTCTATAACATACATTTTGCAATCAGAATTATTCAACCCCCTGATTTATTAGCCCCCCTGTTTATTTTTTCCCCAATTTCTGTTTACAGAAAGAAGATTTTTTCAACACATTTCTAAACATAATAGTTTTAATAACTCATCTCTAATAACTGATTTATTTTATCTTTGACATGATGACAGTAAATAATATTTGACTAGACATTTTTCAAGACACTTACAGCTTAAAGTGACATTTAAAGGCTTAACTAGGTTAATTAGGTTAACTAGGCAGGTTAGGGTAATTAGGCAAGTTATTGTAAAATGATGGTTTGTTCTGTAGACTATGAAAAATATATAGCTTAAAGGGGTTAATAATTTTGACCTTAAAATGGGTTTTAAAAATTAAAAACTGCTTTTATTCTAGCCAAAATAAAACAAATAAGACTTTCTCTAGAAGAAAAAAATTTATCAGATATACTGTAAAAATGTCCTTGTTCTGTTAAACATAATTTGGGAAATATTTAAAAAAGAAAAAAAAAATTAAAAGGGGGTTCAATAATTCTGATTGCAACTGTATATGCACAAATATAATATTGTATAGCTTCCTATTAAAATATGAAATTAACAGATCGATTTGTGAGGGGTGTACTTATATATGCAGAGCACATTCCAGTTGGAAATGTTGATGCTTTGCATAATGTCACAAATGTTGCATTTAAGTCATGACAGATCCTTTGTATTAACTAGTTGAATGCACATGAACGCCACCACAAAGTCGGAAACTCACATTTTTTAAACCTTTGAGTTTATGAGTTGTGTGCATGTCAGTGAGAAATATGGCAGAACCACTGATCTATAAAAGAGAAATATTAATAAAGTTCTTAGCTCTTTGTTTACTTTAACACAGCAGGACATAAAAAATGTCACATCAAAAATGCAAATTGATTTGACGTCAGTTGACTACTTTGATGTCAAAACTACATCAAATTGACATTGGCATCAAAAAACAAGTCTTGTAATTTTGACATGTTTTTGACGCCAGTGTTCTATGTCTACATCAATGTCTGTAGTTTACATGCATTGTTTTTTCATTCATTCATTTTCTTTTGGCTTAAGCCTGGTTTATACTTCTGCGTAAAGTGATCAATGTGACCCATGGCGCATGCCTTGCGTGTTGCTGTGCATTTATACTTCTGCATGCTGTTTGTGTTGCTTTGCAATAACACTTCTGAAACGTTAGCTGGTAGTGGTTTTATGTTCCTTTGTGTTGATTTTCTTTCCTGGTGTTTGTTTTTTTCTGAACACTACGTTAGTGTACAAGCAGTTAAAACTCGCTCATTCTGAGGCGGGAACTGGCAGACGTGCAACAACTTTAATCATAAGTTAAACACAAAACAACAGTTTCCACCTGGAGCTCCTTCACTGATCCAGCCGGGACTCAAACTAGTGACCTTCTTGCTCTGAGGCGACCATTGAGCCACCATGTTGCCTAAATGCATTGTGAAGATACGAAATCCAGCGTAAAGTTGTAATTTGGAATTTAAGCTTTCAGATGAATAAAACGTGTTATAATACGTGTTTGTGTTGTTATTTTGGTGGTCATAAGGGGATCAATGTGTGGATGTGAAATGACATCAGGGTTTTGACATGAAATTGTGATTTTTGGACATCAACAAACCCTGCTGTATTTTTTTGTAATTTATCAAAAGTAGGTTCAACACTATCTAATAGACTTCTTGTACAAGCTACCTATTTGGTTGTTTTCAGAAGCGGAAACTCTCAAAACGTTTGCTTGTGATTTATGTATGATACCTATTGTTTCAATTATGATAAATAGTTATCAATTGTGGGTGACATAGAGGCTCAGTATTGTTGTTGCACAGCAAGAAGGTCGCTGGTTCGAGTCCTGGCTGGGCCAGTTGGCATTTCTGTGTGGAGTTTGCATGTTCTCTCCGTGTTCGCATGGGTTTCCTCCGGGTGCTCCAGTTTTCCCCAAAGACATGCGCTATAGGTGAATTTAATAAACTAAATTGGCAGTGTGTGTGTGTGTGTGTGTGTGTGTGTGTGTGTGTGTGTGTGTGTGTGAAATGAATGAGTTATCAAAAGTGACTCTGGACAAACATGTAAGTGTCTTTTCTTTTTTTATATACTAAGATTTATACACAAATTGAAAGCTGCATAATTAAGCATTTTATTGATGTACTGTGTGTTTGTATAGGAAAATATTTGGCTGAGATTAAACTATTTGAAAATGTGAAATGTGAGAGTTCGAAAAAATGTAATACTAAGAAAGTCACATTTAAAGTTGTCTATATGTAGTGCTTACCATGCACATTACTAATGAAAGATACAGTTACACTAGAAAACATACAAAATCTTAATGGCACATGATCTTATATAATACAGTATTCTAATGATTTTGGCATAAAAGAAGAATCTTTAGCTTATCAATGCAACATAGGACTTATTTTTGTGGTCCATGGTCACAAATAGGTGTTTTTTCCTTTTTTTTTCTTTTTTTTGACCGCTGGAACTTTGGGACTAAAAATCCACTAATTAGTCCTGAGCCCCAGTGAAGTGGATAAAAGTAAACACGAGTGCTCTTTTTAATAGAGCTATCTGAGGATACAAGCTCTGCACGACTTTGTTAGCACAGTAAGCAGAAATTGTCTGACTTGGCAGCTTTTGTTTTCAAGTCTACAATAACAAGCATATCTTGTTTCCAAACTCGAACAAACTGGTTAACGTTGCTTCCCTCTTGCAATAAAATCCATTCCCTGTTTATGAATAAATTAATAGTTTATGAATATAAATTTATGAATAGCCCTTACTGTTCAACAACCTGTCACTCGCATGACAACAATCCAACAATCCAATCAAAATCAAGTCCCACCATACTTTTTTACTCTGATTTACTTCAATATATGACAGAAAAAAACAAAGATTGCAATTCCTATTTAATGCAAACATGTAAAAAAGTATGTAGATTTTACTCTAACTGCAGGAACTATGGGACTCAAAATCTACTAATTAGTCCAGGGGTTCAGTGAGATGGGTAAAAACAATTATGGATAACCTATTCTTCGGACACAGAAAATCTGTATAGTGGAAACACAAAGAATCCAATTTTATATAGACATTTTTAAGTCCTCCTAAAAACACATTAGATGCTGTATGTAAGTTTTTAACTATTTTAAAGCATAACAAATACCATAGTATGATTGCAGATATTTAAGTAACATTGTGTGTTTATCTTAAAGACGAACATAGTCAGTAATTCTCCTATGAAATATTGTGTCAGAATGACTGTCTTTGTTTTAGTCTGTGTAACTCCGCCCACTGACAGTTTACCCAATTATATTTCAGCACCCTGGTTGCCTTGGCAGAAAAAACATTTCAGTAATGAAAAATAATGATGACCACCACAACTACCAGCTGTAACTTTAACCATGACCACGGGAACTCTGGGACTAAAAATCCACTAGTTTTTCCTGAGGTTCAGTGAAGTGGATAAAAACAAACACAGATGCTTCATTTTCTGTAAGCAGAACATTACTATATGGGAAGCAAAAATAGTCTGACTCTGTGCCTTTGTTCTGAATTCTTCTCCAACGGCAAACCGAAGTCAAACTTCAGATAGCTCTATCTAAAAAAAGCATCCATGTCCAGCAGGCACACAACATCATAGGACGTTAATATTAGGTTAGATTTAGGTCGTGATGTCAGGTGACCAAAATTCAATGTCTAGTCAGTGTCTAAGGACAACGTTATTTTGATGTCCAATAATGACATCAAATGACGTTGATATTTGGTTGATTTTAGGTTGCAATGGAAATTGACCAAAATCCAACCTTGAGTCAACATCTTAAACCAATTCCATATTGATGCCAAATACTGATATTTATTCGTCTGGTATGGCAACCAAAATCCAACATCTGATAGATGTCATAGTGGTAACGTTCACACAACGTCATGCTGTAACATCATTAGACATTGATATTTGGTTGATTATAAGTTGCATTGGAATGTGACCAAATCCAATATCGAGTCAACATCTTAAACCAACGTCATGTTGATGTCAAATACTGACATTTATTCGTCAGGTATGGCAACCAAAATTGATAACAGTATTGGTAACATCCACGCAACGTCAAGCTGTAACATCATTATTGTCACGGTTGTGGATCCATCTGTTCTTCTTGCATGTGTGTGTGTGTGTGTGTGGGAAGTGGGTGTGTTTGTTTGGGTTATCTTCACCGCGTAGTGGGTGTGTGTGTGGGAAGTGGGTGTGTTTGTTGGGCTTATCTTCACTGCGTGGTGTGTGTGTGTGTTTACATTCATCAGCTGGGTTGTCACGTGTCTTGTTACCACTCATATCTCTCAGCTGTTTTCTATCAGTCACAGCTGTCGCGCTTTACTGCGCGCCTATATATGTTCAGTGTTTTGTAGATAGCGTTATCAGTCCGTTGTTGTTCACTCCTGTGTCTGCTTTCTGTTAGGCGCTCTCGCTCGATCTGGTGGTGGGTCTTCGCCATAAGTCTGTTATATTTATATTTCTGTTACATTTACTGCTGACAACGATATCAGTGAGAGACTTCTATTCGGCGCTGTTTCTCGGATGAACTTTTACCGCTGGTTAGCGTGTTGTATTCCTGATGTGAGCACCTTTGCTTCACACTATATCTGGTGAGATCAATACCAGTTGTGACTCTTTAATAAATCATCTTGCTTTCACTTGCATTTGGGTCTCCTGTGTGTATCTTTGTGACAATTATATGTTAATATTTGGTTGATTTTAGGTTGGATGTTGGTGTTGGCCTGACGTTCTGATGTCAACTCGATTTTCATTTCCAAACAAAAAGCAATGTCCCCATGACGATCTAATGTCAGATTGACATTCTGTGCCTGCTGGCAGTTTACTATTAACTTTGCTACCCCCCTCAATGACATCTCTTTCAAATCAAATTTTTTATCAAATGTCACCAATTCCATTGTTATCCACATCCTGATCAAATCCCAATCTGCATTTTTATTTCATTTGATGGGCCTTTTTTCATATGCAGCACAATGGGGAAGGAGAAGTTTTTGCAACTTCTGTTTCAACTTTACCTTATATTCTGGCTGCAGCCTGCTTTAAAACTAAAATCTATTAATTAGTCTTGAGATCCAGTGAGGTGGATGAAAACAAAATGAATTCTCTACTTTCTGGAAGTAGAAAGTCAATATACAGGACTGTCTCTGTTTTCTTCTTCATCCACGACAAAAACCAGCAAATCTCACAGCCAAAGTCAAAAACACATCATAAGTTTAGCTCATTCTCACAATGGCATCTATTATTACTGACATGAACAATACAATAGTCCAAGCCATCCAGCAACATGTCACTCATAGGAGATTGCGGCAATTAACATATGACAACAATTCAACAATCCCATCAAATCCTTGTGGACACAGTTAAGTCCTTCATTTCTCTCTCTCTCCCATTCAAGATGTTATGCCACTCTGATAGATGCCTCAGTGGGGAAGAAAAGAAGACTGCAACTTCCACTTTACGCCAACTTTGACTTTACTTTGACCAAAGAAACTCTGGGACTAAAAGTCAGAGCTCCACTGAAGTGGAAACAAACAAACATGGATGTTCCATTTTCTGAAAACAGATAGTCACTTTACAGGAAGCTGAAATTGTCGGACCTAATTTCCAAATTCCAAAAGTTAAACACATTTAACATAACTTTGCCTCCCCCTAGTTACAACTCTTTTCTGGGGATGTGTACAATATAGTCCCTCCCTTCCAGCAAGACATCAGTCTGCAGGAATGATCAAAATGGCAACAATCCATTGATCCAATCAGTGAAAAGAATCGCAACTTCCATTTCATGCTGACTCTGAGCACAGGAACTCTGAGACTAAAAAAATTCACTAATTAGTCCCGAGAACTACGGAGGTGGAAATAGATAGATGCTCTGTTTTTCTGGAAGCAGAAAGTCTGTATACAGGAAGCAAAAAGGCTCATACTATATCATTTCGGTTTTCACATCATATTAAATATTCTATTACGATAGGGCTACAGAGAAACAATAATAAAACGCTCCCTGAACATCAAACACCAAATCTTGCAGCCAAAATCAAACATATCTTAAATGCGTCTCCCTTTTGCAACAGCATTTCTTCTCATGGTGATGTACACAATACAAAAAAACCCTTCTTTTTGACAATGCAACACTCACATGAGATTGCAGTAATTATTAAAATAATCCAATGATCCAATTCATTCCCAAAGAACTAAATAACTCCTCACTCTCAGTCAAATCTCACAGTAGAAAATAAATACATAGCTTTTTCTTTATATCATAAAAATATATCTATTTTCCGGTGATGTGTTCAATAAAACAATCCTTCTTTTTATCAAATGAAAACAGTTCAAAGATCTGAGGGACATAATTAAATCGCACCCCATGTTTTTTTTTTTTTTTGTCTTTTCCAAGGAGCAATTTCAGTTGGATACGAATCAAAATAAGACCACAACTTCCTTGCCAATTTTAACTTTTACTCACTGGAACTCTGGGACTAAAAATCCACTAATTAGTTCTGAGATCCAGCGAGGTGGATAAAACCAACACCGAAGCTCTATTTAATGGAGGCAGAAAGTAAGGGAAGCAGAAAATGTCCGACTTGGCATCGATGTTTTCAACTCCTCCCCTACAACAAACACCAAGTCTCGCAGCAGGAATCAAACGCATCTTAAATTTGTCTCCTCTTTGAAACAACAGCTCTTCTGTGATAAAGTACAACACAACAGCTTCCAGTAGCATGTCATTCAGTTCTGACAACAATCCAATGATCCAATTAATTCTTCACACGTATGATATAAATACTCCACCCTGAACCCCCCTGCATGAGTTTTTAATGTGACAGTTATTTACAATGCATTGCTTTAAAGTTTCCAAGGCAACACGTCAACTTGTATCACTTGAAGGACTGCAGCTCTGGTGATTTATCATTGTTATGTGTATAGTTTTTTCCCCTTTTTGACAAATATTGTCAAATGTTTTATATTGTGAAATATCTGATATTCAGATTCTCATATATGTGTAAGAACATGTATTTTGTTGTTTAAATAGCTTTATAATGATAATATTATTTGAAAAATGCGCTAGAGGGGAGAGATTAGAGATGCTAGACTAAAATGTGTTAATTCATCAACTTCTGCTGAAATATATGAAAGTAAGTGTCTGTTTAACTGAATAATAAATAATAAATAGAATAAATATTCTAATAACCTAAACAGTGTGTATTAGAGTTAGGTCGATAGACGATGCCATCGTCCATCGCCGATGGCCAATAGACATCACGATGTTGAGCCGGCATCATCATCATCCTATGCCCCCGTCGCAAATTCGCTCATGAAAAAACACATTTAGGCCGCCTTTACACTAATACGTTTTAGTTTTAAAACGGCATTTTAGAACAAAAATGATCCACATCCACACTGACAATTTAGCTAGCATTTCTGAACAGCCCTCCGTCCACTGAAAACGCACATCACGTGACCACACACACACACAGAGACACAGCCACACACACTGTCATGCGCTCATCTGAGCTCCAGAGAGCAGTGCACGTCGGACAGTTTATCATGGATGTACCGCTGGATTGCATCTCACTATAGTTGTTAAAGGTGATATTTAATTAATTACATTTTTTTTTTTTACCAACCAAGCTTGTCGACGCTATTATAACGACAGAGATAACTCTGCCTATTCATGCCAGAGTCCCGCGGAAAAAGTGATTGACAGGTGATGATTTGGTTATGGGTAAAACAGACCATGCGAGTCAGGTAGTTGAAACGTAGACTACAAATAATGAATTTGTTATGAATTAATTAATTATTCATAAATAATGAATGCACCGCCGCCTATGACGACGATGCCATCGTCTATTGTGATGTTTCACATGACATCGTATGATGCCAAATTGGTCAACATCGCCCAACCCTAGTATGTATTTGATGTGAGTAAATCACTTCATCCGAATATGTTTAAAAAAAGTATTATTGCTGCTTGCATAGATATCAGCATGTATTTTACTAACTATAACTGTTGTTTTTCTAATAGTTAACTTATGTGTATTTAAATGTCTGAAACCTAAAATAAATGTTATTTGTTCGAAAAACTGATCAATTGTGATGTATGACTTGTGATTGTCTTTCTCTGGCTGAGAGCTAGCCATTGCGGGAAAGCTTATTTGAATTTAGCAGCTGATTACAATATGGTGAGGATTAGAGTTAGGTTAGGGTTTATCATTTTAGTTACTTTCTTGAACACTCTGTAATGATTGGATGCCGATGACAGACGTGCAGATCCCCATGCAGTTTATTAGTCATGCAGGCAATGGTCACAGGGGTTTAACTCCAGCATTCTGGCCAAATTTGCCCACTGGCCTCTGTCCATCATGGCCTTCTAACCATCCCCATATCATAATTGGCACACTGTTTCACTCTGTTTCCTCTCCACCAATCTGGTGTGTGGTGTGCAGTCTGGCGCAATACAGTATGGCTGCCATCGCGTCAGGAGAAGATAAGGAGATTCCCCCAAAAATGTGTAAAGCACTTTGAGTGTCCAGAAAATTGCTATATAAATGTAAGGGATAATCATTATTACAAACGGAAACAAACAGGAACATAAAAGTAATTCAAAAAGCAAGGTCAAAAACTAAAGGTCAGGCTAGACAGCAAAGAATCAAAACATAATAACCAAGCAAAAGGTCAAAAACACTAGAAGACTAGACAAGAGCATGGCTCGAAAGTTAGTTTGTAATGTTAGCAAGTAAACAAGACTCAGCAAAGTGTCTGTGAAAATAAATAGTATGTATAGTCCATGTAATATTCGCGTGGGAGCACATAATTCAATTAACATCATTGCGTCACCACGCTATTCACATTTCCACTGGTGTTTCATGTTATTTTGGGTGTTTCATTTTTAATTTGACAACTTTAACTACAGTTTGGCAATTTCACTTTCATTCAGGAACATTTCATGCAAAGACTGGTGGAAGGACTTGTTTTAATAGAAATTGATACCATCGCCGAATGCGAAAAAAAAAAACTCAGCATTTATGGTGTGTGTGTGTCTGTGGTCCTTTACTGACTCGGTTGATGTAGATAATATTGTCATACAGCCATGTGTGTATGAAATATCCTGTCACAAAACACAGCGAAAAGTCCTACATGGCAGTAATAGGTGTTTACAGTACATGTCTGTACTGCACTCAATAATGCGACTAAAATCGGCATACTTCACATGTCTTAATCCGATTTCTGTTTTGATTATGACTTTAGTCAGGGCAGTGGGTAGCGTTGTCACCTCACAGCAAGAAGATCGCTGGTTTGAGCCTCGGCTGGGTCAGTTGGCATTTCTGTGTGGACTTTGCATGTTCTCCACATGTTCGTGTGGGTTTCCTCTGGGTGCTCCGGTCTCCCCCAAAGCCTAAAGACATGCGCTATAAGTGAATTGGATAAGCTAAATTGTCCATAGTGTATGGGTGTTTCCCAGTGAAGGGTTGCAGCTGGAAAGACATCTGCTGCGTGAAACATATGCTTGATAAGTGGGTGGTTCATTCTGCTGTGGCAATCTCTAATTAATGAAGAGACTAAGCCAAAAATAAAATGAATGAATGAATGAATGAATGAATGAATGAATGAATGACTTTAGTCGGATTAAAGTGATCACAAATCGCTGTTTACATGGTCGACTCTTAATCAGAGTATTGTCCTAATCATATAAAAATCTGATTATTAGTGTCCATGTCAATGTACTCACTGATAAAGCCAACAGGAGAAACTTTCAGTCAATGCTTTTCCAAAATTATAAAAAAACAAATCTCACCGCTGAAGCATAACTTAACTTTTTTAGCACTTCTGGTAATGTGTAGAATACAATAATCCCTGCCTTGGGCAACACGTCACTCAGCTAAAATCTCAACAATTAGCAAATGACAGCAATCCAAAACTCCAACCAAATCCTGACAGACAAACTCATGTCCCAACCCATATTTCTTTTTCATCCATTGACCAATCTGACTTGACAGGCAACACAGTAATAAAAGAAGACTACAGCATTCCTCTTATGCACACTTTAACTTTTACTGACCGCAGAAACTCTGAAACTGAAAATCCACTAATTAGTCTTGAGATCTAGTGGAGTAGATAAAACAAACTCAGATGCTCTATTTTCTGTTTTTAATAGAGCTGTCTAACTATACAAGCCTTACGCCACATTGCATTTCAGCCGTGGGTTGTCACAGCAATGCTTTACAACCTTAAATAAAACATCCGAGATCTGCACAAACGTTCCTGACTGGTTTTAAGAAAGACATCGGCGAGAGCTAAAATGGCATGAAACACTCCATAACATGAAGTGCGATGTATTTCTCAATAACATGTCTGGACAACAGCACAGGGAGTTGTCACAATAACTCTCCTACTATTAATTATCTCTGCCCGTCTCGGATTTAACCCGAGGCTCTGGTCAGAGGTCCACTTATATACAAACACACACACAGCTGAGCCCCCAAGAGAAGCCAACATTCATGTGTGTAGACCAATAACTGATCCACCGCCTCAGGAAATGGTCACACCTCTAAGTTTCTTCATTCTCTGCTCGATATCTTCCGCTTCTGTTCAGCCAATATAGGCTCCCCTTATTTTCTCTCTTAAACCTCTATCTATGATCCCGTTTCTTCGCCCCTCACGTTGTTATCTCTCCTCCATCGGTAGGGCATAATGTGACACGGCCGTTCTTAATTAAATTATCAAAATGCAAAATTACACATCAAATTGGATTCATGTCTAACATGCCCAAAAGCCTGGAATACACACACACACACACACACACACACACACATGCGCGCGTCCATTATCTCTGCGAACATCGCTCCCCTGCGTAAAGTGTCTACACTTGTGAGGCCTGACCTTAAAGACATGAGCTAGAGAGAACGCTCTAATTTTGGTAGCGAGGAAAAAGGGCAATCGAACGAGAATAAAAAAACACCACAGGGAGCCCGGAGCATGAGAAAATTGAAATGACGATTAGGACGAGGATAAGAGGCTCATTTTTTGTCCTTTTATTTTATCCTTTATCCTGTCATCTTTCATCTTTACTTTTTGTTTCTCTAATTTATTCATTCTTCTTTTTGTGCTTCCTTTAACTGTTAGGGCATAGTGCTAGCAAAGACAAGATTCGAGATTCAGTTGCAGGGAATATATATATAGCTAAAATAATATAAATAAAATATAGCTAGAATGTAGCAGGAAATTCTCTTTAAGAACAAAAATCAGTTATTCCGAAATTGTAGCACATTTGATATGTACTGGCTGATTATGCATACACTGTAAAAAAAATGTAAGTCAGCACAACAACAAAATAAATTATTTTAATTGAAAAAAAAACTCACACAGAGACAAACGTTAACAAAACATTTATTAAACACAATTAGAAACAGGACAAGAGGCAAAACAACAATAATGGTAAACAAGACAAAGATCAAAATATGGCATGACAAACAGGGGAAAATGCTTTGTAATGCTTGACATGTGAAACAGACCTTCCTGTTTTTTTTCAATTGAACTATGTTTGTTTGTTCTGATAATGTATTGTTTCTTAGTACCAATTTCAGTACCAACTTCAGACATTTTAGGTCAGTGCAATTGATGTTTTCAAAAGTTAAGTACATGTCAGCACCAATGGTGCAGTGGTTAGAGCATTGACACAGGGCACTCCGGTGTTCATGGCGACCTAAGTTTGATTCCCGCCTTCATATGCTAATCTTTCCCCTCTCCCCATGCTTTCCTGTCTACTCTTTACTGTCCTATCAATTAAAGGTGAAAAATAATAATAATAATAAAAAAAGTTATGAACACGAGAAAAAGGAAATAAGGATTATGTTTTTTTTTTGTTCACTTAACTTCAGGCATTCCAGTTCTGCAGAAAAAAAAATCAGTTGGCACAACTTAAAAAGTTTAGTTACAACTTCACTGAAAAAAATCATTCAGAGACGATTCCTTGGATTTACTCAATTTTTATTATATTTAATTTTTTTGTTTAAATTCAACACAAATAAATTATTTGCAACAGTTTTGCAGACATCATTTTGTTGTTAACCCAATTAAATGTTTTTTGTATTGCTGACAAATAATTTAGGTCAGTGCAGCTGATGTTTTCAAAAATTGAGTGAACAAGAAAAATTGAAAGGAAATAAGGATTATGTTTTTGTTTTTGTTTTTTGTACTGGCTTACATTTTTTTTACAGTGTATTGTATATTTTTAAGGGAAGTAAATCTAGGGTCATTTTTTGATTAGGTTACAAAAAATAGTTTAAATATTCAATCAAACATTTGTAGTTTATTTGTAGATTTATTTTAGTTTATTTGTAGATAATTTTATCATTTTAAAATGGTATTCATTAAATAATCTAAATAATACAATTCTAAAATATATATAATATTAAGTGACATAAGTATTGTCACGGAGAGACGCTGATGGAATTGAGGATCCATGTGCAGTATTTATTCAACAGGGATGGTCAGACAGGAAAAGGTAAATGACAGGAGCAAATGGGTACATATGGGTGAATCAAAACAATGGTCGGGTCACAGGCAAAGAGATCAGTCCATGCTGCAAACTATGTAAACAAAGGTGCAAACCACGGGGTCAGGCAAGGCAAGCTCATTGTAATGTCCACTAACAGTTAAACAAGACTCAGCACTGATGTGTGTGTCTGTGCTGTTTTTAAAGTCAATGTAATCAGTTCATCATGATTCTAGCACACTAGCAGACTGTCAAAAACAACATTCTACATCATTGAATTTAAAATAACACACATTGATTCCATGCACCTCCTCTGTCACCGAATTTACTCAGTCGTGTTTTTTTTTTTACTTTAAAAAGTCACAGTCTAGCTACAGGGGGAAATGTTGGAAACACCACATGACCAACAACTGCAATTATTAAAACCAAACAAAACACCAGAGGCAGGCAACTGGCAGAGTGCCATGTACAAATTAAGTCGACGTATAATTAAATTGAACTACAGTACTTGTTTTTTATGTTGCCATTGTATGAAGCATGAAGCAACTGGTTTGTGGTTCCTTCAGGCTTTAGAAGAGCTGACCTAGAAAACTGAAAGCATCTTTAGTGACTAGAGGAGTGTGGGCTCACTATTCGTTTTGCCCTAAAAGCTCAGATTTTAAGCTCCTGAAATAAACAGTGCTGGTTCAATCTCAGGTAGGGGATCAAAATCCCCTCTATCGCTAATGTGTGCTGGAGCATAGCAGCAAATCCCACACTGCTTTAATTCAATTAGTCATTTTAAAGTCAATATGTCTATAAAATGGTTTCCCCAACTGTTTAAACATGAAATAGGGATTTACTTGAGAATTGAGTCTGTTATGTGAGTCTTCCTTTAGTGTATATGTTGGATAATGTAATTTTCATTGTGCATCCTTTAGGCAATATTCTCCTACTCTTATCCCCCACACATGATCCTTGTGACCAAAGATTGCAGGACTTCTTCCTATGAAGGATCAGTGGATCATACAACATGTTCTCACTCCAAATGTTAGGAGTTAAGTGAGGACGCCCTTGTTTTATTTTTTCAAACAGTGGGTTCCCCCTTGGCATAATTTTTCGATAAACTGGATGCTTGTTTTGTCTCATTACATAAATATATACAGTATATACAGTAGTCAACATTCGAAGTGAATCAAAAATGTTTATTGTTCACAGGAATGGGTGTTGTTACATAGTTTTAGGAAAACTTTGATGAAAGATGGTGATCCACTTCAAATGGTGACTACTGTATATACTGTATATATTTATGTAATGAGACAAAACAAGCATCCACTTTATCAAAAAATTATGCCAAGGGGGAACCCACTGTTTGAAAAAGTAAAACAAGTAAAAACAGTAAAATTTTACTTAGAAAGCATATTTCTAAAGATGCTGTTGACTTGAAAATTTCACCAATGTCAGTAACAACTAAAGTATTTCATACATAAAAAGAAACTAAACTAATCAGTTGTTAGAAATTAAGATATTTGTAATAAAATTAAATTACAAGTACTGAACACATAAAGAAAGGAAGGTATAAAAAGGCATGGAAAGCCCAGACAGCAACCTAAACCTCTCAGTGGTTAAAAAGCATCCTTGCCTCTCGTCAGTGTAAACGAACATTAGCTGCTTCAGTCTCACCAACTCCATTTGCTGATGATGAAGATGAAATCAGGGTGGACATTTCAGGAAGACAATTATTTCAAAACATAGCCAATAAACTATGGCCAATAAACAAAAGGGCATCACACACCGGATGCACCGCGACATGGCGCGCACATGACAGTTGAAAGTATCGCACACTTGCGCCGCCGGTGTGTGTCACCTGATAGAAACTTATGTTTAGAATTCAGAAATGCATGCCGCTGCGTGACGCAATGCTGCTTGTTGCCGAGCGGCGCTTCTGGTGTACAACCTGCTTGAGGCTATAACTAAAGGGCGTCATACACCGGGTGCACCCCTCATAGCCACAGCATACCAGACGCGCACATTCGCATGCTATTTAAAATGAAACTATTCAGATAACGCTCTGTGGCGTGGCAGAAATATGAACAGTGTCCTGAACAGGGTCAGCGCTTCCATAGAGGCGACCTAGGCGGCAGAATAGTGAGCGAACCCCCCGGTCCTCACTTTCATCTGCGACACCGCAAAAGGCATGGTAATGTGCGCCGTTAGTTCGTTATTTCCAATGGAGTGACGCGCATGTAAAGCAACACGCTCGCATTTTTCAGCTGCACCTAGTTAAGATGACAGGGAGCTTCTGTGACCGCGGGAAATGCAACTGCTGAAGACGCAATGAAAAGTACACATGTATGCAAACTCCACAAAACTCACAAACACTGGCGGCGAGGAGAGTGATAACATGGTGAATGTTGAGCCCAATGAGCCTTACATCTAAAAATAGAGCAAGGGTGTTTCTTTGGTGACATCGCTTTGACTCACACGCTGAAAATGGCGGACGTGAAACAACATACTGAGGATATGGTAATGCGCACCTGTCAATTAATATTGGTAGGCGGGGGGACCACACTCCTACGTTAAGTTGCGGTCGATCTCAAAACCACTCGAATTGGTCCACTGTTTTTATGTTGTTAAATTGAAAAAAAAAAAGGACTGGGTGTGTATATATCACCCCAATATGACGTCTATACACTATACCTACACATATGTCTGTCCAAACTGCTTGAAAAGTAGATTTTTCACCATAGGTGCCCTTTAAGGCTTGAAAAGCTAAAAAAATACAACACATTGTCATGCTTTAGAACATCAATTAGTCTGTTCCAGCTAATCTACTAAATAAAAGAATGCTTGTTTTAGAATATTTTCAATCATAGTTTGACCATTTGCTTCTGTGTATGGACTAGCGGTCCTTCTCTGTTCATGTTGGTTTGTGTGCTTCATCCACACTTTCCTTAAACAATTGTGTGTGTTTGTGTGTGTGTGTGGGGGGGGGGGGCACTTCTGGCTGACAAAAGTCCAAAATTTATCCCATTGATGAGCTAATTTGTCCTATTTTAACTGCTATGCCCTGATTAACATTAAAAATAGCCCATCAAAAAAGACCAAGCAAAATCCATGGTGTGACTTCAAGAGTCCAACATTCAGTTGTGTGAGAAAACATCTGACATAAGAGAAGTCATCTGTTGCTATTGTATTGTTGTTAAATAGAGAAAACATTTGACAAGCAACCTTTATTCTAAATCTTAGACCTTATTCTTGAAAAAAAAACATGAACAATATAAAAGTGTGAAGCACCAAAAGCAGCCCATTTTAAAATATATTTGAATACTGTTTGGCTATTATTATTATTATTATTATTATTATTATTATTATTATTATTATTATTATTAT
>CAIGQZ010032649.1:13112446-13151059 GCA_903798205.1 Danio tinwini
ATTATTATTATTATTATTATTATTATTATTATTATTATTATTATTATGTTTACATTTTTTATTATTCAAATGGCCAAATTTGTTATTTGTTGGCCAGTTTGTTATTTGCCTAATAAATTACGGTAGGCTACAGATTTTAATTAAAAACTTTTTTCTATATGATGTATTAAATTTGTATTTTAAAAATTAATATTTGTCACATTTCTTTATTCTAAATATTTAGGAAATATTTTTGGTTAAGTGTGGTTATGATGACCATCCGACAAGCTAATTCTGCTAAAAACAGTGCTTAAAATGTCACCTAAATTTTGTGTTTAAATCTCATAATTAAGTAGAAAATGAGGCAAATAACTGCAAAGAGGTTTTTGAGAAAAAAGAACGACCTCTTTCAACAAGCTGGCTACAGGCCTGCTCTTACAGTTACTTTGCTACCAGGGAATGATATGCAAAAAGACAGATACGTCCCCTACTGTATATTCAATATTTAGTTTTGGTTGGAAGTACATAAACATACTGAAATACAAGTCACAGCAACTTTCGGTTCACAAATATTTTAGAAAACATACAGCACAGCTTTACATAATAACTGTTTGATCATTGCAATTGTTTTTTGATATCTTCTCAACGATTGCATCATGCTAATGCTCACATTTATCTTTTAAATATGAAATTATTGCAAACATCTCTTGCTTACAAATATTATGAACAGCAGCTATGATAATTCTCTTTCATTTGCTGGCTGTTTCTACCCTTGGATGCACATGCTGAGGCATCCAGAGATTGCACAGCTCAAGTTGATCAGCTCCAAAACCTGTGAGGAGATGATGAAACCTTATCCACAAGCCTAACAGCTCCCAAAAACCAGATCCGCTCGACTCCCCACCACAACGCACACATATCACAGCATGAAAAGCTCAAAACTCTCAAACTCAATTCAAATTCTAAGTTTGCTTCGCATAGGTGAGTGGGCTTGACAAACCACCTGCTGAAAATACACTCTTTCCTCTCAGTATGCACCAAACTCATTATTGTAAACACTCTAAAGCACAATGTTACAAAGATATAGAAGATATATATCACTGTTTTAAAAAAATACTTTATATTTTATAACTGCAGATTGACTACGTGTACTGTAATGTCCATGTAATGTAATGTGAAAATGTTCAGATTTATTATTATTTTGTAATAGCATGCACCTTTTGTAAAGCTGCTTTGAAACATGAATTATTGTGATAAGCTCTAAATACACTTTAAATTTAATAGAATTGACAGAATGTGATGTCAGACTTTTCAATACAACACTTTTTGTTACAATGTTTGTGATTCAGATTTTTATAAATGCAAGTGTGATTTGTATTTGTGTTTCCAATATCAAAAATAATGGGTTACTCTTGTTTTTTAAAATTAAAAGAATATCAGACCCTTTTTGTCACTTTTGTAACAACTCTACACAAGATACTTAAATACATATGTTCTAGGAATGTCCCCAAATTGCAATATTCTGGACCAAGGTACAAGAACTTCTATCAGAACTAATGGACACTCAGATCCAATGCGACCCATTGCTTTTTCTCATGCTGGACAATTCATCACTTTCCTTATCCATCAACCAAAGAAAGATTCTGTCAGTTGTTCTGACTGCTGCTGCTGCAAAAAAACAATCCTGAAACTATGACTGGGTCCATCTGCTCCAACTGATCTATCCTGGAGGCTCTATCTACTGGACTTTATTAGTTTGGAATACACCACAGCCAAAATAAATAGTGCCAGTAAAAAAAAACTGTACAATTTTGGTTAAATATGAGAGAGACTGTATCAGATATGTTTCAATCCTGATTACAGTATTACTGTTTTTATTCTATTTACTTTTTTTTGTTGTTGTTGTTGTTGGGTGGATCTCGGGCTTTGTTCAAAATCAAAACATTCAATAAAAAGCAAATAATGAAAATAAAAACATAATGGGTTACTGTATGTGGGTTATCATGGGATATCAAAATAATGGCAATTTATTAAATGAAATATTATTACACTTAAAGGCCAAGCACACCTACACATAAATAATAGTATCAAATAGATAAACCCTTTTTAATAATGGAGTATTTTACAGATGTCATTTTAATGTAAATATGGATTAAATAAATGTAAATAGTTGACACGGTAGCTCAGTTGTTAGCACTGTTGCCTCACAGCAAGAAGGTCACTGGTTTAATGGTCACATTTAGTTAAATTTAATAAACTAAATTGGGCCTAGTGTATGTGTGTGAATGAGTGTGTATGGATGTTTCCCAGTACTGGGTTGCAGCTGGAAGGGCATCTGCTGTGTAAAACATATGCTGGATAAGTTGGCGGTTCATTCCGCTGTGGCGACCCCTGATGAATGAAGGGACTAAGCCAAAGGAAAATAAATGAATGAATGAATAAATAAACTAAACAACAGCAAAATTAAACGAAAAGAAATCCCTAAGAACTCCTCAGTTATCAAGCTATCTTTCTAGGCATTGATAGATTTTTTTGTTTTGTTTGTATTTGTATTGTACTTTGTATTGTTTATACAGATTGCCTAACCTTCTTAATATACATTTACATGAAGAAAAAAAATTAGTTCTGACACTTGAGTTGCTTCTCAATTCATAGGCTGTATATTTTGAAGGACACTGTCCACAATGGCCAGACTCAACACTGTGAATGCAATGGTCAAGCCGATAAAGAATTGATCTTGTCACCTAGCGACTGTGGCAGCTGCCATTGACAACCAGCAGTAGAACTTTTGCACAAATGTATGTATGCATTAACAAACTTTAACCTTTCTCTGAAGGTGTCAAAATGTTAAAGTGGTTGTTTTTTTAGTGTTTGTATCAATAAATGTCCAAGTAAATAATACTTATAATTAAAAGTGTAACTGAATTTTCTTTTAAAACCTCCCATTATCCTCGTTGCACAAGTATGGGCCTTGAAAGATTCATCCAGGGCTGAACTCGGCCCTGGCTTTTTTGAACTAGGTAATGTCCCATTACCACAACTTCTATTCACTATGCCAGTGAAACATTTTTAAACAGTAAACATATGATCAAATATAATGCAATCATTTTAAATAGCAAAAATATTTCAAAGTTGCAGGGAAGAATTTACCTTTCATTAAAAAGTGTTTATGTATTCTACACACACATTAGGTTAGTGGCCTGCTTCTGTTTCAAGTCTCCATCGCAAAAACACTTTACCAATTCAACTATTCTTTACTTCTCCTATTTTTAATAATGCTGCTGTGAAAATGATGGAAAATCAGACAAGGAAGAAGTTGGAGTGAATCAATTATCATAGGGCTGAGCATTGTGATTAGGTGGTTTACATTGTCAATACAGAGAGCAAACCAATGGGCCAATGCTCACTATCTTGCGTAATGGTCATTGGCAAAAAAATAATAAATCCTTCTGTTGTCCTCTTGTGTCAGGCCACCAGGAAAATGTCCAGTATGTCCAATTACTAATCCAGTGCTGGATTTATCTGGTTGTTTCCTTCATTGCACAGGAAACAATTGATGCCTTTTGAGGCTACATTTGAAGAAATCTTTGAATTGGAACAGCCTCATTTTGACGCAGCTTTTGAAAACACTGAATTCTTACCAGCTGCATTCTGTAGTGAATTGTGTGTGCTCCTTTTATGTTGTGTTACAATGGCCAGCATAATATGCATCACTATAATATGTAAAAAATAAATAAATAAATAAATAAATAATAAAGTGATGATAAGGAGACTTGACCATGTAATGTAATGTGTGTATTTATATAACTCATTAATCGTGTATGGCCATACACCCAAAGCACTTCACAATCATACTGTACCACAATCATACCTCCACACCACCACCAGTGTGCAGCATCCACTTGGATGATGCCATGGCAACCACAGAACAACGGTGCCGATGCCATGAAGTGGAGAGACAGTGATTAAGCCAATTTGGTGAATGGGGATGATTTGCAGGCCATGATGAATAAGGGCCAATGGATTGACTTTGGTCAGGACACCGGGGCTACACCCCTACTCTTTACGAGAAGTGCCATAAGATTTTTAATAACCGCAGAGAGTCAGGACTTCGGTTTAACGTCTCATCTGAAAGACGGCTCCTCCGCTCCTCATTGGTGGCCTCACTAAAGCCACTTCCAACAGCAACCTAGGTTTCTCATGTTCTGCCATCCAGGTACTAACCAGACTCAGCCCTGCTTAGCTTCAGTAAGTAACCGGTCTTGGACTGCAGGGGGATATTGCTGTGGCCATATATGGAAGGTGATCAGGGCCAAATGCAAAATTAGGTCAGTTTGACAGTGTAAAAGGGATCGCTAATTTACTCACCCTCAAATAATCTGAGATGTTGGTGACTTTTTTTCTTCAGTAAAACATTAAAGAAGACTTTGAGCTGAATATGTGGTCCTTGGTGATTATAAAGGCAGTGAATGGTAATACACTGTGGCTTTTTTCGGGATAGAAAATAAACACAGAAATGAGTCTAAATCAATGGCAATGGCTCCTAATCTATGGCTCCAGGTCTACATTATTTACAATATTATTAGCTTTAATCAACAGTCTGGTCAAACAATTCTTGGCGTATACGAGTCTGATTGTTGTCCGGTCACTTTTGATGATGAAAGCAGGAGATCCGGTGACTCAATCTCCAATATTTCTCAACAAACAGTCCCACATGTGCCTAGAACAGTTTGACCAGGCTGTAAAAAGTGCTCTTTAATGTTCTACTGAAGAAAAAAAGTCCCCTATATTTTGAATGACAAATGGGTAAGTAAATTAACAGAAAACTTTCATTTTTGGAATTACTTGTATAGCATGTCTTAAGTATGTTATAGTATATGTTAGTTATGCATAGTTTTTTTTTTTATTATCTCTTATGTCCAGTGTTGTGTTTGTATTTATGATTAATTAATGCAGCACCATTGTCCTGCGAGACACAACAATTCGTTCCTCTGTATGTCCACATATGTAGCAGAATGACAATAAAGCTCAACTCGACTTGACTTGACTATCCCTTTAAGGTGGCCATTTTTATGGAAGATGAAATAGCATATAATGTCAGAATTTATACACAAGAGTATACCATTAATATACAGAGGAAAAACCACATCTGATTTTGTAGACATCTTTTGCATTGCATATAAAAATCTAGTTTCCGGTTGACTTGTTGACCCCTTCACTTTTTGAAACATTTTCTACATTTGCTTTGAAATTTGAAATAGTGACCACGTATGAGATGTTTCTGAGAGGCTATTGTTCCACAGAGCAACTATGGATTTAGAATTTATGGATGAACAGATCAATATTTTTGGAGTTGTGCAATGCAGTCAGGCTTTTTGTAGTACTTGCTGCATTATGCTTAAAGGAGCCAGGTTCTTCAAATAAGCACATAGCCATTGCAATTTTATAAAATATTTATTTCATATCGCCTGAAAAAAACATCTCATGTGAATGTTAAAAACTATTTTTAATTCACAATTTCAGGGTCAGCAGATCATGCAGCATGTTATTACTCTAAAGGTTAGGAACCATCAGGCCAGGACCCCGTGTGGTACTTTTATTTTGCATAATTTTGCAATAAACTAGGTACTAATTTTGTCTCATTCCAAATAATACACATACAATATATACAAAGGTGTTGAACACATCACAAATTTTGACAGGGCCTTTAGTTTTTACTTTATTAAAGACCCATCTGAACATACAATAGAGCTTGTGAAGTGTAATCAATCTAATGAAAGCCCAAAAGAGAGCTTACCATCAAACAGTGTGCTCCTCGACAGTGTCGTCTGTATCTTTAAAATGTTACCCTTTCATTTTCAATGGATTTTGTCTAGCTGTAAGTGTTTTAACAGCTGGGGAAAATCCTTTTGAAAGTGATCCCAAACATATCGTTCCTCTGAATCTTCATCGTTGTAGTTGTGGTGTAAACTGCTATTCTTTAAAGGGCACCTATGATGAAAATCATCTTTTGTGAGCTGTTTGGACAGAAGTGTGTAGGTATAGTGTGTCCACTGTCATATTGGAGTGATATAAACCCAACAAGTATCTTTTTAAAAATTTCCTGAAGTTAGGGCCCAAACTTCAGTGATTTTGAGGCCCACCGCAACATGACGTAAGAGTGCAGTTTTCCCTGCCCACTAAATTGATTAACAGGTGCCATGTTTCTATAATAACATGTATACACATGTCCACAGGACATTTGTGTAGCAAAGAAACTGGGAATAAAACTTAAGTTACAACTCTCTGTGATTTTTATAAAATTTATAAGTTTAAAATGTTTTTTTAAACCGAGCATGTTTGTAATAATGACAGTAAAATCGTTATCTAATTTTTAACCACTACAATCACTACGGCTGCATGGTGTCAGTAAACGCTATGTGTGTGTGTGTGTGTGTGTGTGTGTGTGTGTGTGTGTGTGTGTGTACTGCAAACAGCATTTGTGTGAGACTTATTATTTCAGAAAGGCTTGAATAAACTCCACCACTAATACATGAAATAAACTTACTTGGTATTTTTTATTAATGAACAGTATTTCAGCTTCATTCTAGTCTGTTTCTATCACTGACGGCTGTTTATCTGATGTAAGGCATGATGCGAAGCAGACATGCACATGGGGACGGTAGGCGGGGAGAAGCAGCTCATTTGCATTTAAAGCCACAGGCTACAAAAACAGCTACAATGTATTCAGACACCGAAATGAGCATATTTTGGAGGCTATAATAAATAATCTGATGGGTATTTTGAGCTAAAACTTTACAGACGCATTCTGGAGACACCAAAGGTTTATCTTACATCTTGTAAAAAAAGGTAAAATAGGTGACAGTTTTTAGAAATATATCTTTATTGTTATCTTTAAAGTTATCTTGATTGGTATGAACAGACATTTACACTTAATAAATGTTACACATATGTATCAAAAGACAAAATGTTTCAAAGTAAAAAGTTACAACACATTTCTTACGAATTGACTTTAATTTCCTACTCAATGCATTGTTTCTTAAGCATGTGTATTTGTCCGACAACTCTAGTTTTAGTTAAAAGTCTAGTTTAGTTAAATCTAGTTATTCTGCAAATATATTTGTACAACAAAAAATATATGTATTTACAAATCCTCTGGTTCGGAACTGATTTATATAGAACTGCTGAATTTATGCAGAGCATTTTAGACAATCATATTGAGGTGATATAAACACAATAGGTCTCTTTTTTCTTTAATTTCCTGATGTTAAAATAGCATCCAAATCTCTCCCATTTTGAGGCCCACTGCAACTTGAGGTAGGAGTGTGGTTTCCCCGCCCACCGAATTGATTGACAGCTGTGTATTAACATGTCTCCATAGTAACGTGTATGATCATATCAACAAGACAGGACGTGCGCAAAGCAACCGGGAATAAAAGATCTGTTCGGTTCGCTAGGATCATTCATCATCATCAAATGTGATCAAGAATGAGTTTTACAAGTTTAAAATGTTTTTAAAACAGTGCATGTCTGTAATGATTTACAGTGAATTACTTCAGCTATACTTTATCACCACAGTCACGTATCAGTACAATTATAAAAGAAGACACTTCAATCTCAAGTTGTGGACATTAAATCACTAGTCTGCATTTGATATATGAGAGCAAAAACATTTGCAAATGACTGATGTAATGTCAGGATGGACTCAAATCTGGTGTAAAATCAGTGTTTTTTTTTTATCCTGAAAATTTTAGAAAATGGGTCAAAATAAAGAACTTAATTAAAGCTCAAATAGCCATTCTGATCCAGGCCTGCTAAAACACATCTTTCATGTAACAAAACATCTGTTCAGTGTGAGAACGAACTTTTGCAGCCTTTTAATAGTTCTACGTGTCTCAACACCTCGGGTCTGATTGTCACTTTCCCTCAAAGAACAAATTAAACTTGAGTTAAAACTTCAGCTCCATTTGATGCCTGCCAGAAATGTTCACTTAAAGTGCTGAAGCTATGAATTATGAACTGTGAAATGACAAAATCCAAAAGAAAGATTTCAAAGTAATGTTATTTTAGTTTTTTTTTTTTAAATAATAACTCTTAAGTTAAAAAAAATGGTTTTGGATCACTGGGTAGTTGCGATTCATTAAATAGGGTGAAAGTCTTTGTTGTATTATAGAAGCGCTATAGCTCATATGTCCTGCAGCATTGAAATGGTGTCTAATTATAGATTAAAATGTATTATTAAGATATGGCTACTTTCTTATTAAGTGCTGCTGTGGTGCAGTCGTTCGCAACACGGTCACCAATAACTCATATTTAAAAGCTGTTTTAATATATTACTGTCTGTAAATTACATCATGATGATGATGATGATGATGATGATGATTCATAAAACTGCAGATCAGCAAGTGCTAATAGTTAGTAAAAAGAATACAAAGAAATGTATTTATTTTATTTAATTAGACTATTATTTGATGAAAGAATGATAAAGTCCTAAAACAGGGGTGCCCAACCCTGTTCCTTGAGATCTTCCTGCAGAGATTAGCTGCAACCTTGATCAAACACAACTCTCTTTAATTCCCAAGTGCTCCTTCAGATCCTACTTGCTTGGTTTAGTTGTGTTTAATCAGGGTTGGAGCTGAATTCTACAGGAAGTTAGGAACAGGGTTGAGCCCTTCTGTCCTAAAACCTAGATGGATTTTTTTTTCTGGAATGCTTCAGATATATTATGGTGATCCCTTTTCAATTATGTAATAAGGGAGTAATTAGAGAATTACAATCTAAAATCTTAATATTTATGGTGGTAATTTTGTCAACATTTCTGGATATTGATGAGAATTGATTATTTATTCATTCATTCATTTTCCTTCGGCTTAGTCTCTATTTCAGAGGTCGCCTCAGCAGAATGAACCACCAACTATTCCTGCATATGTTTTTTGCACCAAATGCCCTTCCAGCTGCAACCCAGTACTGGGAAACACCCATACATACTGGCACTCATACACTACAGCCAATTTAGTTCATTCAATTCACCCATAGCACATGTCTTTGACTGTGGGTGGAACCGGAGCACCTGAAGGAAACACAAACGAACACAAGAAGAACATGCAAACTCAAACCAGCGACCTTCTTGCTATGAGGTGACAGTGCTAACCACTGAGCCACCATGCTGAATCCATTATTTATTTATTTTTATTGTTATTATTATTATTTCCATGAATTGTTTGAAGTTGTCGTAAAATTGATAATTAGGCCATATCTCCTCAACGCTTTGGATTATTCTCACCAAACTTGCTGGGTGTTATGACAGCTATGGTGTGAGGTGGCCTGCACAGTTTTGGCGCAGCGCCACCTAGTGGTCAGGATATACGAAAAATGGCTATTTTTGCAAATATCTCATGAGCCCTTGAGCCAAAATTCACAAAATTGGTCTCATTGCATTCAGAGGGACATTCTGACTTGATTGATATCCAATTATCTATATTCGCCATTCGCCAATTCGTCGGCCATTATGAATTTTGTCCAAAAACGTCATATTTTATCAACCCAATGAGGTATTGCCACCAAAATTGGTAGGCATGTTCAACTCCATGCCCTAAAAGTGCTCAAAAAATGTTGGACCAGTGCCACCTTGTGGTCAAAAGTTATAAATAAATAAAAAAAATGCTAATAACTTCTGCTGTGTTGACTTTGTCACGTGACTGGTCTTGATAGGTTCCTTGGAAGGTCATGCACGGATTGGCACCAAATTTTCCATAATTTGACCAACTTCCTGTCTTCCATTGTTATGCAAATGGAAACACTTCTTTTTCGAACTCCTCCTAGACCGTTTGTCTAATTTTACCAAATTTGACTCAGATCATCTTTAGACCATGCTGACAAAAAGTTATCAAATTTGTGTCGATTGGCTAAGTGGTTTTTGTGTATTACACCAAACAAATGTGCTGACATGATGCCAAACAACATATGAGGCTGTATCTCTGCGATGCTTAAAGATATCGACACCAAGCTTTAGGTGTCTTATTGTCATATCACAATGGACAAACGATAAAAATTGGTGACAGCGCCACCTATGGTTCAAGAGTTATAAACCATTAATTATTCATGAATAATGACACTTACAAATTTGGTAATAACTTTAGACAGCATATTCTGATTTTGACGAAATTGAGCTCAAACTATTCCTTAGCTGATGCTAAAAACATCATATGCCATAATTGCCAAAACAGCAACAACAGCGCCGCCTACTGGTCAAAAGTTATAAACCAGTAAAATATTCAAATTCTTATGTTTTTGCTTGCATTTCCAGTTAAGTAAAGTTCAAATGTATTCAGAACTCATTTCACTTGATCTGGTGCTTGCCGCTCATGGCCTCTGGACTGCTTTTCATGGTGCCTCTGCATGGCTTGGCCCTGCAATTGCTGCTTGCAGCTATATTTATTAATATATATATATATATTTTATTATTATTATTATTATTAAAGTAAAATAACAAATTCTAAAATATTATTTGGGTGATTTTCATATATGTATTTCTCCAACTTATTTATAGTAAAATTATATATGCTTTTTTTTCTTTTAGAATTGTATTTATTGTATTTTCATTTAATGTTCAAATCAAAAAAAATTTTGGTTTGTTTCTGATATGTAAACTGTAAACCTAAATCTTATTTTTTCAATTAATATTTATTCCTATAGTGCTTTTACAATGAAGATTGTGTCTAAGCAGCTTCCCATAGAAGATTACAGTAAATTGAAACAGTGTCAGTTCAGTTTTCAGCGTTTAAGTTCAGTTCAGTTTAGCTCAGTTCAGTGTGGTTTAATAATCACTACTGAGAGCCCAAAAACTGAAGAGCAAATCCATCAATGCGCAGCTCTACAGATCCCGAACCATGCAAGCCAGTGGTGACAGCGGTGAAAAAAAACTTCACCCTTCAAAATCATGGCTTGGTCCATGATTATGAAGACCTTGGTATCATCTCGTCGCTGGTCTTGGATCGCATCAGTGGCACTGCATAGACTGAGGGCCTCGGGTTGAGTATCCCCAGGTGGAGATTGAGAATAAAGAGAATGATTAGCGTAGCTGCTGTTCATAGTGTATATAAACGAGATGCAAAAAACCTGTGTGGGGCACACTCATGCGTCATACCGGTATGTGATGCACTGAGTGTATGCTTTGCTAAAAAGATAGGTCTTTAATCTAGTTTTGAATTGCGAGAGTGTGTCTGAGCCTCGGACATTATCAGGAAGGCTATTCCAGAGTTAAGGGGCCATAAATGAGAAGGCTCGACCTCCTTTACTCGACTTTGCTATTCTAGGTACTACAAGAAGCCCTGAGTTTTGAGATCTTAAAGAGCGGGTTGGATTGTAGCAAGACAGAAGGTTAGTTAGATAAACAGGAGCTAGATTATTTAAAGCTTTATTGGTAAGAAGTAATATTTTATATTCAATACGAAACTTAACAGGCAGCCAGTGTAAAGATAAATTTGGGGTGATATGATCATATTTTCTAAACCTGAAATCTCTTTCCAAAGTAATGTTTACTGAGTAAATAGATTTTTTTCCACAGTATTTCCTATTATATTTTCTCTTCTGAACAATGTCTTATTTATTTATATTAGTTTGGTTGGAATAAAATAAGTTTATATTATATTATATATATTATGTTGTCGAGTGACTGGCCTAATTACGTTTACTTGTTTAGTTAACATAATTGACTTATTGACTTGCACTTTAGGCTGAATACTACCATCCTAATAAAGTAAAATAGTAAAAATAATTAGAAATTAGTTATTGCATCACGGTGGCGCAGTGTGTAGCACGATCGCCTCACAGCAAAAAGGTCACTGGTTCGAGCCCGGCTGGGTCAGTTGGCATTTCTGTGTGGAGTTTGCATGTTCTCTCTGCGTTCGCGTGGGTTTCCTCCGGTTTCAAAGACATGAGCTATAGGTAAATTGGGTAAGCTAAATTGTCTGTAGTGTATGTGTGTGAATGAGTGTGTTTGGGTGTTTCCCAGTGATGGGTTGCAGCTGGAAGGGCATCTTCTGTGTCAAACATACAATATGCTGGATAAGTTTGGCAATTAATTCCACTGTGGTGACCCCCGATTAATAAAGGGACTAAGCTGAAAAGAAAATGAATGAGTTAATAAAATTACTTATTAAAAAATATGCGGAAAAAAACATTTGGGAAATATTTAAATATGTATTTATTTAAAAAGTTAACAATTATTCATTAAAATGACAAATATTTGGGCTAATAAATTTGCCTTGATTGTATATGACTTACATATGCAATATATGACCATATGTCTTTTTGTTGTAGTTTAAAAAACCTTTTTAAAAAGTATTAAAGTGTTGGTTTGGACTACATTTAATTTTGAGATTTCCTTTGTGTCACTTTTTGATTCGTCAAGCAGCAAACATGAAGTTATTCATAGCAGAGTTTCTCCTCAACTGAAGCACATGGAGAAACATTAAGACCGAATGTACTTTGTAGGTCATCAGATGAAGTGAAAGCTCTACTCATGTAAAAACCGCCGCTTCTATTTTGACAGCAGCCCTTTTAACCCCTCCAGCACTGCATGTATAAGATCACTGTCCTCTTCAATCCTCCTCCTTCAGGCTTTTGAGTGTCTGTTTCACTAAAGACTGAATCTAAGACTCCCAGATCAGGTCAGTTTGCTTTTGTGTGTTTGTGATGGGCACGCACAGTACAGAACATCATCAAGCACAGATCTGTTAGAAACCTTATATAAAAACGTATGGCTGATTAACTAACAAATAACAGGAAATGTAATGTTATCTTCCTGTCAGATCTAAAACACACAGTGACAGCAGCGAAGAAAAGTGTCACCAAGGCTGACAGCTTGCGTTTGTATGTTACTTCACTCTCTCTTTCTCTTTTTTTAGCATGTACAGTATGTCTTTATGCAACACTTTCATAAAACACAAAAAGCGACATGCAGTTATCACTACTACAGTTACTAATGGCATTAATGGCTTAAAAGGCTTTACCCACTTAAAGGAATAGCTCACATGAAAAAATTAAGATAACCCCATAATTAACTAATAAATAATAATCCATACGATGTCAGGGGGTTTGCGAATGTCTAATGAAGCATGATCGATTTGTTTTTGTAAAAACAGTATCATACATTTTTTTTATTACTGTGGCTGAATATAAATTATACACAAATGACGTATAGCACGTATGACATGACTTTAAAGGGGTCATATTTTGCCCTTTTTAGCGAGATGTAAAATATGTCTCAGATGACCCTAGAGTGTGTATGTGAAGTTTCAGCTCACAATACCACACAAATAATAATATTTTAGAACTCTTTAAAACCAGCGGCGCCCTCAGAAGATTTTCTTAGGGGTGACCAGAAAAGGCTGCACCAAATCTCGGGGTGGCACACACAAAAACATTTATGAATTCAGTGTAATGTTATATTTTTGTGTCTAGTAAATAAAAAATGTGGTTTTAATTCATTTGATTATTACTCTTGAAATATTGTAATTAATTCCTAAAAAATCAATAACTTCTAATTCAATAAAATAAAAAAAAACTTTTCATATATATATAAATAGCTTTTCAGTTATTTTTTCACATACTTTTATTGTACAGCATACGGTATATGTCATGTCTAAAATTAAATAAGATTAATGAGTTAATTAATGAAACAAACAAATATACAAAAGGCATATACAAACACACGCTCACTATACAGACTCTAATAATATAATTTGTCTATACTCCTTTTTGAGCCACAACATTAATACAGCTTCTCCTATTGATGTACTTTAAGGTAAATATTAAATTGCCATTGCTGTCTATGTTTTTTTTATGTCAGGGTAACAATAACAGCATCATACAAATTTGTTTTGTTGATTGTACATGAGTTTTACAAAGAAGTAAAGCATCAAATAAGCAGCCATTGCTGTCTATTGAAGGTGTGTGTGTGCTGTCAATGATGATCGGGGAGAGGGAGGGGAAGTGAATTAGCTACATCAGTGGCACCAATCAATCCACAATAATTTAGTGGCTGCTCTTTATTTATTTATTTTATTAAAATATTGTGAATTTACGGAAGTACATTTAAATTAATAATATTAACAGCAAAATCATATTGGGGTGGCCACATAGGTGGCCAGAGATTACACCACCCCTTGGTGGAGCCCCTGTTTAAAACTGACCCTTTTAGGCTTCTAATTGATATAATTTTAGTGACTGTCACTTTAAATTCAAATGAGATTGTGCTCTTTCCAAAAGAGGGCGGAGCTAAACATGCCTATGCATCAGCATAGTGGCAAATTCAAAAACAAGACTAACATCCTATATTAATGAGGGAGAGATCTTCACTAATAGGTGGGACTTTCCCTCTCTGATGGCATGTACAAAGGGAGAATGTCAATTAAAATGTTTTATCAAGTGTGATAAAAAAAATAATAAGAAAAAAATTTTACTATTCAAAACTGATTATAATCACAGACAGTTGCCACATAACTGTGTTTAAACCCCTTTTTTTCATAGTTTCCGTTAAGACAAGTAGACAAATGTATGCACTGTTTAACTGAGTCAGATACTGTAGTGTATAAGGCCATGCAGTAACACCAAGCCAACTAGTTTTCTTGTTAGTCATCATCCTCTGTGGTAAACAAACTGTGTGATTCTCGTGAGACGTGTATATTACTGAAGCTTCCTTAACGAATTCATCATACATCATACAGCAAGTCGTACACGTCAGTCATGCATAACATGTATTTGATCACCACCAAAACTTAGTAATTAAATATTAAACAAAAATTTTTCATTCAATTTCTTTCGTCCCTATATTCATCAGGGGTCTGCACAGCGGAATGAACCGCCTACTTATCCAACATATGTTTTTCACAGCAGATGCCCTTCCTGCAACCCAGTACTGGGAAACATCCATACACACTCATACACTACTCACTATTTAGTTTATTCAATTCACCTATAGCACATGTCTTTAGACTGTGGGGGAAACCGGAGCACCCGGAGAAAACCCATACCAATACAGGGAGAACATGCAAACTCCACACAGAAATGCCAACTGTGACCTGACTCGAACCAGCGACCTTCTTACAGTGAGGTGACAGTGCTAAGCACTGAACCACATATTATGTTGCCACTAACTAAAAAACTAGAAATTTTAAATATGTATGATACAGAAAAACATCAATCCACTTCATAGGACATGAGCTGTGTTCGAAATCGCCCACTACTCGAGAACGTACAGTACTATATTTGAATTTGAATTTACTACACGACCATTAAATAAGCATGTTCTTCACAGGGGTACCCAAACTTTTTTTTTATAAAAGGCCAAAAAACAAATTTGATTTAGGGGAGGGGGCCAAAGTTAGTATACCAAACCGTATTACTTTAAATTTGCAATGGGTAGTTTCCTCATTTATTTGCTAATATTTAAAAATAACTAGAAAACATTGCTTGAAAACATATTAATTAATGATGCAGTCTAATATTTTTTTACATTTTATAATGAACTTATTATAGCAAAAACATAAACAATCTCATTTATAACACAATAGAGTTCAATGCTGAATACACCAGTGGAGTTGCTCCTGCCTTTGCCTTGATTTGCTCAACTTGTGCATTGTCAACTGTTGGTATTTACATTTTAAAATTCTGATTCATTTACATCATTTAATTGAAACAATATTTTTTGTAGCTCCACAATTAATCAAAGAAACTAAAGGTTATTCATTTGAAATGATGATCTGTCTACGGCATTTGCCCCAACCAACTTCCCATCATTCTCCTACTCTTTTCAGATAGGATGGTGGGCCAAACCAAAAGTTACCATGGGCCAACTTTGGCCCGCGGGCCCTACTTTGGGCACCTCTGTTAAATATAGTTTGAATGGAACTCGGACATACTACATTCGTCATTTGTTAACATCAGCTACCCAAGGTTTTCGAATACTATAAATTCAGACATTCATACTGTTTTTAACATACTATATAGTAGGGAAGAATGCAATTTTTGGCTGAGCCATGTGTTAACTGCCTGGTGGCCTTTGGGTTAATTTGATGACATATTTATGTGCTTTTGGAAGCTTCAAAATAAAAGCCACTACCCAACACCATTACAGTTTTTCTCAGTCACTTTAGTGCATTTCTCACAACACTATTTACATTTGCACAACAGTTAATGCATTTCTCAAAACAATTAGTGCAAACTGCAAAATCTAGTGGATAACCTGCAAAAGGGAGTCACTTGCTTAAAATGGATAGCCCATTCCTCAAAAGCAAGTATTTATGTCAATGAAAGTGTCAGTGTTATCAAAATGCAAAGTCCTGCCACCATTGTTTACGAACAAGATAGTCAAATGGCTGTCATGTTTTCATTATGACACTTTATTCTGACTAATGACTAATGACTAATTGTTTTGAGAAATGCATTAACTGTTGTGCAAATGTAAATAGTGTTGAGAGAAATGCACCAAAGCGACTGAGAAAAACTGTAATATACAGCATGCAGAACCATGAATTTAAACAAACTTTAACTGTGGTAAATTATGAGCCAATTTTTTTTTTGGGTAAACTATTCCTTTAAAATAGTTATCCTTGGGTCATTCTAAACCCTGCATAAATAAAATATAGTTTTTTCTTTCTTATTTTACACTGCTGAAAATGTACATGTGGTTAGCTATTAGTCTTGAATATTTATACACTGACATTTTGTGCTGTACATTTCTAAAACCTGGATTAATATTCTAATTTGCATATTTGCTTTGTCAGTGTCCTTGATTGGATGAATGCGGCATGTGGCCTGTTTAAAGACACAGTTCACCCAGTAATGAAGATTTGCTGTTAATTTACTCACCTTCAGGGCTTCCACGTGTAGGTCACGTTTTTCTCCTTTAGAAGAATATATTTGGCTGAAACTGTGGGTCTTGGTGATTCATACAAAGCAATTCAACAGCTACCAAAAGAACAAATACAGGCACAACTAAATCAATACCAGTGGCTCCATGACATTGGCAAATGAAGTGAAGCAATCAGCTTTAAAACATACATACCTTATCAACATCTATACCAATCATGGCTTCTTAAAACATGCATCTTAAAACATCCATAAAGCAGTCCCTGATTTATCTGGGGCTGCCACAATGGAATGAACCAACAGTTACTCTGGCATATGTTTTATGTGGCAGATGCCATTTCAGCCGCAATCCTGTACTGCACCCATACACTCTCTCATTCACACACTACGGCCAATTTTGTTTACCCAATTCACCTATACCACTTGTCTTTGGACTGCGGGGGAAACCAGAGCACCTGGAAGAATAATATTTCAATGTAAGTCTTTAGTAAATCACAGCAGTTTTTAGTGTCAAAAAAGCTGTTAGTAAATATGACCCTTTGTCTCTACTGTAAGTCATGAGTTTGGAAATATTTCGTATTTGAGAGGAAAAGATGGACAAGCAAACAAAAGCCATGTCATAGGTTACCAGTACCAGCTGAAATACTCTGTAAATATGATGAAATTGTCAGTGCATGTGAAAAAGAAGCATGGAATTGACAAAATGTCTGTTTTAAGTTAAATGTCTTCTCTGTTTTGAGTTAAGTTTTGTATTTTTTTTATATATTTAATTTTACTTGTCTAGAAATACCTACCTAAACTTTTTGTATTTGCACATTTTACACAATATATGTTATTATAATTATTATTTTGTATTCTTAATATTATCTTTTTATGATTGGCATGTGTACCATGAGACACATTCACATTTCATGAACAGCTAAGGACAAACATTTTAGCTAAAAAAAATCTTTAAAAATTAACTGCAAGACAAAACGTAATCTACATATTGGATGGTCTGAGGGTGACTAAATGAACAGCAAGTTTTCATTTATACACGCAAGTGTTTTCAGCTTAATTTGTCATACAGAGCCCAAAAATGCACAATTCTTAGATACACTCAAAAAATTATTCATTGTATGAACTCAGTTTAATTGAGGGCAGGATTTTCATCCAATAAATTTGTTTAGCACCAATAAAAAAATATATATATTTACACAAATAAATGCATCTGAGTTGATCCAACATTATTTTATCAAATAAAAGCTTAAATACATTTGCATTTTTATTTAACTTAAACTCAAAGGTCTGATAATATCATGTATTATGTGTTGTACATTTTCAAAGTCTCTTAGTTTTATTTAAAGTCATCCTAAATGAAATAAAAGAGCCATTGTAAGCATAGTTCATATACAGTTGATTGAGACTGATCTCAGAACTCATTTTAGGACAATTATTGCTCACTGAGCAAAGCAACAAACTGCATTTTTGCTAATTAAGCTGCAAACACTTAAAGCATGGGTGCTTCTGCAGGGTGGTAGTCTCAAAACTCAAAGCATTACATAAAACTCTTTTAAATCTTACAAACTACAGTGAAGATTAAACTCTAACAAGTCTTTCTAACTTTAAACACTTAAGATTACTTTTACTGTCAACATTTCTCTCTTACAGTTTTTCTCAGTCGCTTTGGTGCATTTCTCACAACACTATTTACATTTGCACAACAGTTAATGCATTTCTCAAAACAATTAGTACAAACTGCAAAACCTAGTAGATAACCTGCAAAAGCGTGTCACTTGCTCAAAATGGATAGCTCATTCCTCAAAAGCAAGTATTCATGTCAGTGAAAGTGTCAGTGTTATCAAAATGCAAAGTCCTGCCACCATTGTTTATGAACAAGACAGTCAAATGGCTTTGTCATGTTTTAATTATGACACTTTACTCTGTACATTTTTTCCAATGCAAAAAAGTCAGATTTTTGTGACACGTCCTGAAAATGCTCAAGACAACACTTTATATTATTTGCACAGCCATTTGAAAACTAAAGTAAAGTTAGACATCACTGCATTTAGTGAGGTATCTGAGTACAAGACACTGAATATGTATGTTTCACATTTTTACTGCAGATGCTCTTTACAATTCTAATTTATTCACAGCATTGTGCAAAAGAATAAATACAACCTTATTTACAACAAACATAAACTCCCTTTGGATAGAGCTGTGCACAACTGTAAACAATATTGCAATGCATATTGAAATTGAACCTACAACATACACAGGTCTGCAAATCATTCATGAAATTATTCAATTTAGAAGACATTTTCAGAACAAAAAAGATTTAAAGTTTTTAAATAAAATTAGCTTGACAGATTTTGACAACTAGTTCAACATGTTTGTATGACTCAAGTAATGAAATGAGGACTATTAGTTTTATATGGAATGACTATTTAGCATCCACAAGTTTAGTTAATTTTGAGTGACATGACATAAGCAAATGATAATGTTACAAACAGCAGTGAGTTGTATGAAAGCAATTGATGCATGTCCAAAAGCATTTGCAATTTGTTGGAAGGAATGAGAAACTGCTACTATGATGTGCACGAATGACTAATTGTTTTGAGAAATGCATGAACTGTTGTGCAAATGTAAAAAGTGTCATGAGAAATGCACCAAAGTGACTGAGAAAACTGTAATAATAATGAAACACAATAAACAAAAACAAAATAAAAAACCAATGCTTCAGATCTCTTAATATATAAATATATTTATTCTAGATGATGTATTTGTATTAAATATATCAGGATTTCTGATAATCTATTTCCATACCACTAAGCTGTTAAAGAATTAAGGGCAAGAATGACATGATGCAATTAGCGTTTGTGCCCCGCACCCACCCACACACACACACCCTCGCACGCACACACACACAAACACACACACACACAAACTCAGCATGGCATCGGCAGCAGCTGGCACAAGCAAGGAAGAAATCATCTGTTCCTCGACTGACCGACATCGACATTGTCTCTGTTTGACTACTCTGTTGTTGAGCTGCAAGAATGTCTGATATCTACTCACGTGGAAACAGAAATAAATGCCGAAGGGGGAAATAAACTTCACGCCAAATTCAAATTAAGGTCAAGCAATTTTATTTATGTTGTTTTTATAGGTTTGCATGTGTGCTTCTTGTTCTGAACCACAGTTTATTTTTTAATATTCCTCACAGTCAATAGTGGCCCACAGCAAGGCCACATGGCTCACGTTTTTGTACATACAGATAAAAAATATATTATTCATTTAAAAAACACATCAATAAAAACAGTGCTTTTTCATCTGGAGTTTTTATTTGCACAAGTTTTACATTGTGACCCTCAAAGGCATCCCTTTCTTCCAGTCTCAGAGATACAGTCTCCAGAGGTTTTGGGGTATCACAATGAAAAATGGACTCTCTGCTTTTTAGTCTTTCCTTTTAGTCACGGAGTGCTGGTAGATTAAAGCTGAATTTTAAAATCAGAGAGAGGATTTTGTGCATGCTTTTGCTTATACTGTGTCCCATATAGAAATCTAATGTATGGTAATAAATGCAAATCTCATATCTAACAAACAAGTTCATGTTGGGAGTTTACAGAAATAGAAATGTAATGCATGTACTGTATATATTTATTAAATATGTAAAACATACACATACAAACACATATACATGTATTAGCATTATTTATGTTTGTGTGTGTGACTATATTTACAGTATATAAAGTTGATATACAGTTGAAGTCAGAATTATTAGCCCACCTCTGAACTTTTTTTTTATATTTCCCAAATGATGTTTAACAGTGCAAGGAAATTTTCACAGTATGTCTGATAATATTTTTTCTTCTGGAGAAAGTCTTATTTGTTTTATTTTGGCTAGAATAAAATCAGTTTTAATGTTAAAAAAAAGATTTTAAGGTCAACATTATTAGCCCCTCTAAGCATTTTTTTTAAACATTGAAAAAAACATTGATATACAATAACTTGCCTAATTACCCTAACCTGCCTAGTTAACCTAATTAACCTAGTTAAGCCTTTAAATGTCACTTTAAGCTGTATAGAAGTGTCTTGAAAAATGTTTAGTCAAATATTATTTACTGTCATCATGGCAAAGATAAAATAAATCAGTTATTAGAGATGAGTTATTAAAGCTATTATGTTTATAAATGTGTTGAAAAAAATCTCTCTGTTAAACAGAAATTGGGGGGAAAAACAGGGAGGCTAATAATTCAGGGGGGCTAATAATTCTGACTTCAACTTTATGAGTTGGTCATTGAATTAATCACTGAACCAATTTATTCTTAAAGTGTGACTTATTGTGGTTTATGATTTTATTTATTGTAATTTATTTAAGAACTAAAATGTGCCTTTAGATGTGGTAATAGATGTGGTATACTCTTTACTCTTTAGATGTGGTAACTTTAGATGTGGCTCTTTACTCTTTTTGATGTGGTAACTCTGCAATAACTATACTTAATTTAGTATTGGCAATTAGCTAAAATAAGTTATAATAATAAGTTATTTTTATTTGTTTTTCTATATTACTGTAGTAACATTTATTTTATTTTATTTTTATTAGCTAATTAGTTTCACTTAATGATAATAGTCCTTCTCGCAGCTTCCAAATTACTAATACTGCCTTTACAGAGGAAATTGTAAGGATTGTTTTGCTGATTGTCTAAATGTCTTGTTATCACCCACACATTATTTGCCCTTTTAATTCAACTACAAACAGGGTTACTGCAATAACCTTCTATTAACTCTATAATCCACTTTGCTCTGTCAGACTAGGGTTTCTGCAATATGTGGAATGGATTTTGTCTTGGATCTCGGGGTAAATACTATATTTTAGAAACTCCTTGAGCGCCACCTAGTGGTCATTGGGAATTTCTTGGCTTTTTGCCTTTTATATTATTAGACCCAGAAACAAACACACATATTACACAGAACACACACACATATGCATATCTTCCTATTCATTTTAAAACAACAATAGGGAAAATGCTCCTCACATACATGTTCCTTATCTTTAACACAACATCTATGATTTGTCAAACACAATTAGAGACGTTCAATCACTTCACAACATTAATTAATTAAAATACATTCACTGGTTTTATAGCAGGCACATAAAGGGGAAAAAAAGATGGAGTGTAACAAGCTTATGTTATATTTTGAAAGTTTTTTTTTTTTTGCAGATTTTACATTGGCAAGCCCATACTGCCCCCTTTAGGTCACTAGTAAAACTAAACAAACTGACGGTTCTGACCACCTAAATGAGCCTCAAAGACAAGAATATGAAAAATGAACAGATAAAACAACTTTGTTTCCTTTCAGATAAGTTTTTACAGCATTATTTGACCAGCATTACAAAGTAAATCAAACCTGCTCTTTGTTCTTCATACTGAGAGATGTGGACAGTAAATGTGTGCAGTAAATTTCTCGTCCATCAGAGTCTACAGAAGAACTTTACATGGCTGTACATCAAACACTGCATGCATCTAACCACAAACTCACCACATAAGCATTTACACACACTAACCAGCCTCTGTCCTGTCCTGTTTATGTCTCGTGCGCACAAGCACTAAGCTGAATGGAAACATTTGCGGTTAACAATAATCTTTTATAACACCCTTCGTCAGCAATAATAAATAACACAAAAAATTTACAAAATACAGACAGGACACTTGACAAAAAAACTTTTAAAGAGAAAATTGATCATTTAAATATTTGGTCAGATTTAATTTAAGCTTTAAAAATAAGAATTAATTGTAAAATAATGTGTTATACTGAGGAGCAAATAAAATCTGAAAACTTTTTTTTTGCCAGTTGTTTGCTAATGGTGAAACTGAGTAAGATAAATAGTATGGTCGTCCAGTTTATAAGAACTGCAAACACTTTTAACTAAACATCCTTTCACACAGAAAACACACTTCAACATCCTGTTATTCAGACCCTTACACTAAACCACTTTTAATACAAGGACAAAGAATATTATAATCTAATTTAATGGGAAAGAGCTGTAACGTTACATGTGCTGAACATGTTAGAATTTGTCAGCTAATTAAATAATAATATGAATAATAATAATAATGATCATAATAATAATCATAATAATAATCATAATAAAAAGAAACTACACATTTTATTTAAACAAAAAAAAAACATACAAGCTGCATTTTTTTCTTTAAACACACAATTAAAAAGAGAGAAAACGTTACAATTCTCAGTTTCTCTTTATAATATGTGTTTGAGTAAAAAAATATCCTAAAAACTACTGATGACATTTCTTACAAAAAAAGTGGCATAAAAAGGTACCATCTTTTCATCTTTTTTCGTTTTTTTTTTTGGGGGGGGGGTGGGGGGAGGGGGGGGATGGGAATTTGCAACCAATCAACTTTTTTTGTCAGAAAAATAGTAGTAGTAAAAGTAAAAACATTTTCACACTGAAATTTAAAAGAAAAGTTTTCAATGTTTTTTTTTTTTTTTTTTTTCAAATCAATAGCCAGGAAATCCAGAAATCTGAGATTTTGAAGTGGTCTTAACTTTTTCTGTAGGTGTACATCCATTAGCTGGATTAGCATTAAAAGCACAAAAATAAATGTTAATAAAATCTAATGGTGAGAAGCAAGTATTTGCTTGCTTTGTTTTTTATGCTTTCATGAGTTACAAATCTCCAAAAAAAAGTGTTAAAATGTTAACTGAATTATAACTCGTGCATAGTGATTTTACTAGAAAATAAATGGTATATGAATTATAAAATACTAACACTTCTATTATATAGTGACGTCCTGCTGCATTTAACTGCTGTTTTATGCATTTGCTAGATGTTTTTTCATCTTGGACATTATATTTTTGTTTCCCCATTTTAACTAAACCTTTGTGTTCCTGTCTGACAAATTACTTTATATTTATTTTATTTTTCATTAGAGATTGAGTCAAGAATTTCTTCACACGTTTAAATATTTTTTGGTGTACATTTGCGATTTTAATACTTAAGTACAATTTAAAGCTGTGCATTTTAAGTATATTTTCTGCCACATTCTTGTACTTTTAACTAAGTAAAACTTTGTATGTTTACTTAAGAACTGTTTTAAGTACATTATACATCCCTGAATGCACTTCAGATGTTGTTGATTTTTTTAGCTCTATTCAGTTTCTGTTCTGACCTGAGCATATGTACTGAAGTCTGAACACTGCACTCGCTTTGTCTTGCGTTGTTTCTGTCTTCTGGTCTTCACATCTAAAGACGCATAGCACACCTCTTCATCTTCACCCTGGAATAAAAAGTACATTACGTAATGTTCAGGTCTAAAGTCTAAGCTGTTTTATTAATGGTTCTCTCAAATTATTTATATATTACTTGTTTAACATTTTATGTATCTAACAAATATATAAATATTTATCAAGAGCACATCAGAAAAAACAGAGCGAGTGTCCATAATGAACGTGAGTGTTTGTATTGTATTAGTTTGTATAAGTGTTCATACCTTAACTGTATTTCTTCTTTGCAGTTGGACTTTTTGATCTGTTGCAGCATCTAAATTGCATTAAATTCAAGCATCACTTACATACAGTACTTAAATGGATCAGAGTGCAGCTGTGCAATTACGGTTGTTTCAATTTCTAACATTATTATAAAACTGTGCATGCAGTGATTTGGGGTTTACAGTATTTATCTATTTTTGCTGTGCTGCAGATACTTAGTTAAAGTGGCAATGCACTGATAATGACCAAAACACATTGACAGTAAAAAGTAGCAATTCTACCCAATAAATCCACTGATAATATTCACAGATTTTAAAATAATGAATCAAGTGAACTTAAACGATTAAAAAATGCAATAAATATTTGTTTGAGCCTGAACTAAAAAAAGGAATACATTTTTTTATCAGTTTTGCTTAAGTTGTGCACTAGTTTGATGCATTAATATTATTATAACTATTTTTGTATAAATATTATTATATCATGCTGATAATCAAAAACAAAATTACCTAAAAAACACATGAATGACACTTCTTATAGAGCTTGAGAGGCATACAGCTCTTTATGATGTACATAATAAGTAAATTAAAGACTTGCAGGTCATGAAACGGCATGGGAGGAAGTTACCACGACCCTTGGTGCAAAAGTAAAAAAAAAGCGATTAAATAGATAGATAGATAGATAAATGATGGATGGATGGATGGATGGATGGATGGATGGATGGATGGATGAATGGATGGATGGATGGATGGATAAAATGTGAAGATGCAGTTTGAATTACCTGTAGTTTTCTTCTGACAGAGGCAGTAGACCCAGATGGAAAAGAGGAGAACACACACCGAACACACACTGAACAGCAGATTCCAGCAGAAAACACACTCTGAGACACCAGGAGGAGTGGAGGTGCTGTTCAAGAGCTCAGAACAGGACGTCTCTTTCTCAAGATAAAACAAACACAAATCTATCAATACATTTTAATTAAAAAATGCTTTTTCACCGATAAAGTGTTCTTAAGGATATTAACAATTATATAATAATTTTATTCACACCTGCAAAAGAGAGACGAGTTGATCGTTTTCCATAATAGTAAACGTTAGATGAAGAGTTGTTGCTTTTTCCATCATCATTTTTTGTTTTCTCTTTTTTTCCACAGTAGTACAGCCCCAGATCAGAGACACTGATCTTAGTAATATGTAAATCATAAGAATTGCTGGAGATGTTCGGGATTAACATGAAATGCTTATCCAGGATTGGCATATTTAAGAGAAAGTGTTGTTGTTCCTGAGAGCAGGTTCTTATCCACAGGATCATGAGATCAGGTGAAGAGAGATCACAGTAAAGAGTGATGTTTTCTCCTGGTCTGACTTTTATCTCCACTTCTTCTCCAGAGATTCTTCTCAGACTGCAAAACAAAACACCTGTAAAGAAAGTAAAAGTGCAAAGTAACTATAAAACACTTAATGATAGTTGTGCTACTATACAGAAGTATATTATTAACATTGACCTTTGATACTTATTTAAAAAAAAATGTTTCTTACACATAAGCAGGATGAGAGTAAGTCGTGGCATCTCCATGTCAGTAAGCTATTGTGATTAACTGACACTGGTGAGGGTCTTAAAGCACACAAACAGCTCTTATCTGATTGGTTCACGTCAATGGAAAGTTTTACCTAAATGCCCATGCATCATGAGGGGGTGGCTTTACATTGGGTTACTGTGTGTACATACAGAGGATGGACAGCATTAACCAATCATTGGTTCCAATCTGATTGGTTTACAAAAAAAAATCATCAAATCATCCTCATCAAACATGCACAGAAGATGTAAAATATAATCTTTTGTGTGACCAATATGTGTGGCAACAAATAAGCTTACTTCACACGCAACATTTTGACATTTACATTTCAACTACGGGTCCACACTATAAATATTAAAATAAAGGCACTGAAATTATATTGTTGCATGATCACAAAGAATGAAACAAAATTAAAGTCATTCATTTTTTTAATAAATCCTAACATGCTCAAGTACTTACATAATTGAACAACATAACACAGCTAATATAGATACATATTAGTTGTCTTTATAGTCCATTCTTGATTTGGATGTGGCTCAGTACAGCAACATGTTCACAGGTCAAAACAGGAAACCACTTTTAGACATTTACCTCACAGCTCTAAGCATTGGTCACAAGCACAAATGTTTCCTTTAGTGTTTGTGTGGTTTTATATGTTGGTTAGGGTGCACATGTTTCCACAGGAAGCTTGCTTTAATGGTAGTGTTACTTGCTAGATTATGTAGCATGTTTGCATCATATGTCTTACTTATGATCACACTTACAGCTCTTATAAACATGAATGCATGTGTCAACGGCTAAAAAAAGGCAACTTTTACAAAAACTGTGATCGGGAATGCAGGTTTTATTGGCCTGATATTTATTACACTACAGAACTGCAGTAAATGCATAATGTTAATTGATAAAAGTATTTTATTTATAAGATTTCAATTTACCTCTCATGTGAAATAAAATTAATTTATGTAATTTATGTTTATAACAGGGGCGGTGCCGTGGCTCAGTGGTTAGCACTATTGCCTCACACAGCAAGAAGGTCGCTGGTTTGAGCCCTGGCTGGGTCAGTTAGCATTTTTGTGTGGAGTTTGCATGTTCTCCCCTTGTTTGTGTGAGTTTCCTCCGGGTGCTCCGGTTTACCCCACAGTCCAAAGACATGCGCTATAGGTGAATCAAAAAAGCTAATTGGCCGTAGTGTATGTGTGTGAATGTGAAAGTGACCCTGATACATAAGGGACTAAGCCAAAGAAAAATGAACATGGCAAAATGTTTACTGAAGGTATTAAAGTGCACATGGCACTACATAAAAATTTTAAGTACAGATGGCAAGTAACACATGACACTGCCAATCCTTCCCCTTTCTCTGCTTTCCTGTCTATAATCTCCACTGTCCAATGACATTAAAAAAGTGTAAACCCCTAAAAAAATGAAATACAACATATTGTAGGCTCAGTCTGAAAACATAGCCCTGTTTACATTTCTGGAGATCGCACATTATGTAGAAATGTATGGCTGCATTACCTCTATAAAACAAATGCTTCCTTTACCTGCTTATCAGCTGACCGCTTACCTCTGTGTGGATGGCTTTTCCACTGTTACCAGTTTGTGCAGTGGCTCGTCACATATGTTGGCAGACTTAAAACACAGAGCGGAGTTGACCATGACAATGGGGTTTGAGTCCGGTAAAGAACGGTTCTAGAAAGCAGGTAAGAAAAAAACAAAAAATAAAACAAACAAGTAAATAACAGGGTGAGAATGTGATCAATTCTGAAAACGTGGTAAAATTCAGGCTGCTGCAAAGGGCTTTTAAATTTCTGGATTGCTTTTCAAAACACTGTCGGTTGGATTTAGGGAAGTGGGTGGGCGCTGGTCTAGTCAGTCAGTCAATCGACAGTGGCTTCTGGTGTGAATGGCACTCGCAAGAGAAATTTGAGATCTCAAAAAGTGTACACAGCGGCCTCTTGTGGGTTTGCAAAAACAAAAACTGCAAAAAAAAGTAGCCCCTGGAACGTATTTGGCGCTATCCAGAAATGTATGCTACAGGTCAAAAGTTTGGGGTCAGTAGGATTTTTAAATGTTTTAAAATAAGCTTCTCCTGCTCACCAAGGCTGCATTTATTTAATCAAAAATACAGTACAAATTGTAAAATTGTGAAATGTTATTGCACTTTAAAATAACTGTTCAAAAGTAGTTTATAACTTAATTTAATCATTTATTCCAGTGATTTTAAAGATGATTTCTTCAGCTTCCTTACTCCAGTCTTCAGAGTACTTACTCCAGTCTCCTAGACCCTTCAGAAATCACTCTGATTTTAATTATAATAATAATAATAATTATTAGTAGTAATAGTAGTAGAAGTAGTAGTAGTGTCATAGAAACCAAAGATTACAGGACTCAATGACTACAGACCTGTTGCCTTAACATCTGTGGCCATGAAGTCATTTGAAAGACTGGTGCTAGCTTACTGAAGGACATCACTGGACCTTTGCTGGACCCCCTGCAGTTTGCCTATAGAGCAAACCGGTCTGTGGATGATGCAGTCAACATGGGACTGCATTATATCCTAGAACATCTGGACAAACCAGGGAACTACGCAAGGATACTGTTTGTGGACTTCAGTTCTGCCTTTAACACCATCGTCCCATCACTGCTCGAGAACAAACTGACCCAGCTGTCTGTCCCTAGCTCTGTCTGTCAATGGATCACCAGCTTTCTGACAGATAGACAACAGCTAGTCAGAATGGGCAAAATCACATTCGACAGCCGCACCATCAGCACTGGTGCCCCCCAGGGATGTGTTCTCTCCCCACTGCTCTTCTCCCTGTACACAAACGACTGCACCGCAAAAGACCCCTCTATTAAGCTCTTGAAGTTTGCGGATGACACTACTGTTATCGGCCTCATCCGGAACGGTGACGAGTCTGCATACAAACAGGAGGTGGAGCGGCTGGCTTTTAGGTGCAGATACAACAACCTGGAGCTGAACACGCTCAAAACAGTGGAGATGATAGTGGACTTTAGGCGAAACCCCCCTACACTCCCTCCACTCACCATCATGAACAGCACTGTGGCTGCAGTAGAGTCATTCAGGTTCCTGGGCACCACCATCTCTCAGGATCTGAAGTAGGACATTCACATAGACTCCATTGTGAAGAAAGCCCAGCAGAGACTGTACTTCCTTCGTCAGCTAAGGAAGTTCAACCTGCCACAGGAGCTGCTCGTACAGTTCTACTTAGCTGTCATCCAATCCATCCTCTGCACTTCAATCACCGTCTGGTTCAGCTCAGCTGCCAAAACCGACCTCCGTAGACTACAGCGAATAGTCCGGACTGCTGAACGAATTACTGGCACTACCCTTCCTACACTTCAAGAACTGTACTCTTCCAGAGTGAGTAAAAGGGCTTGTAAAATCACTCTAGACGACTCACACCCAGCACACTACCTGTTCGAACTGTTACCGTCTGGTCGGCGCTACAGAGCACCAAGCACAAAAACAGCCAGACACAGGAAAAGTTTCTTTCCTCAGGCCATCTACCTCATGAACAGTTAAATATTCCCCTACTGTGCAATAAACGTGCAATACTTTCTCATACGCACTTGTACACAGCACCTTATAACCTGTATATTTACAACATATCTGTACATACATTCAACATCCAGATCTTTTTGACTAACTGCATTTCTGTTTAATGTTTAATGTTTATTGCCTTTTCTTTTCTTGTATTTAATTTTGTGTTGTCACTTGTCACTTTATGTACACTGGAAGCTTCTGTTGCCAAAACAAATTCCTTGTGTGTGTGAAGCACACTTGGCAATAAAACTGATTCTGATTCTGATTACTGTTAATAGTAATAAAAGCAATAATGACTGGGGTAATAACTTCATTTGAAACTACAGTACATACAGTTATAATAGCAGTTATTTAATTTTTTTTTCTAAATATTTAACAATTTAACTCTTTTTTACATTTATTAAATGCCGCCTTGGTTAACAGAATCTTTTTTTTTAACATGAAAAAAATAAAACTGACCTCAAACTTTTGACCAGTAGTGTATATAGGGGTACGTAATTAGAATGAGCCTGGGTTGAAGAAATAACATGTCTGTTGTTCGGTGGTAGCTGTTCAATGTGCTGAATTTATGTCACTATGTTATATTATACTAAGTCAGTGATTGACAGAAAGCAACACGTTCCCTATGCCTAATCCATCTGAGCCTGACTGTATGTTCAATCCAGGTCATCGTTTGCAGTAACTTTAGATTAAACAAATGTAAAATTGATTTCAGTAGAATGCAAAATATATCAAAATCTACCATTGCATGGCAATTTACAAAATTAAACACAAATAAGCCAATTCAGAAACATACAGCATCAATTACTTAAAGATAACTCTAAGAGTTAGAGATGGATACCTGACCTTGTAAAAGTATCTTGCAGAATATAAATCCTGATGCAGAGCACTGCAATGGGGTATCCTGGCTACGAGACTCTAAAGACTTTTCTGCAGCTTTCCCTTAAATACTCAACTCAGATTAAACAACCATAAATTCAAGATAATAATAAAAGCTTCACAAAGAATGTCTGGTCATGAGTTGATGGTGAAGACTATTTTCCCTGGAGTGGAGCATCTGGTATAGATCTCATTACAGCCAAAATTCAGATCAACAGATAGACTTCTGTAAAACTGAGACCATTTTACCAATCACCCAGAGACATTTAAAATGATACCAATCATAAAAGGGAAAAGTTATAGATCCACATTCAGTGTGGAGTGTCAGTGACCTCCTCTGGTAGAGAAGGTGAAGTAGACGGCAGAGAGGAGGGTTCAGGATGGGTGATTGAGACAGTTGAACAGCTCATCTTCTTCTCAGATTATAAAGTTTATTGTTTTATTCTTTCATTTTTCTTCAGCTTAGTCCCTTTATTTATCAGGGGTCGCCACAGCGGAATGAACCGCCAACTTATTCAGCATATTTTTTACGCAGCGGATGCTCTTTCAGCCGTAACCCATTATTGGGAAACACCCATACAATTTCGCATTCACACACATACACTACGGCCAATTTAGCTTATTCAATTCACCTATACCATGGCCTTATAGGCTACCACGAAGCATTTAGCTATACAACGCAGTTGGGGAACTGACTGTCAACTAGAAGAGGGTGTCACAGACTGGAAAAGAGTATGGCAGAACATTTTTACTTCATCTAAAAATCCCAATCATTAACTCATTTACTATAACTTTTGTCATAGAACCTACTGGACCCCACTCAAAAGACATCGTATCAATGCCTCTTTTAGTTCTCTCTGTGATAAATGTCCTGACCAGGAACTTGGATCTTTTTTTCATATGACGTGGGAATGTGGAAAAGTACAAAAATGATGGAATGTTATCTTATCTAAAATGATTGAATATCCTGTACCAGCAAATCCTTTCATTCTACTACTGAGCGATGATTCTATGTTGAATCTTACCAAGCTACAAAAAGCTGTTTGGTTGGCTGGCTTAACTTCTGCAAAAAAACTATTAGCCCAACATTGACTGCCTCCACATCATTTGGACATGTACAAGTGGTGGGTTCAACTTCAAGACATTATAATGTTGGAATTATCCACAGCTCCAGTGAACGTGGTACAAATAAGTACATAAAAGATCTGGACATCAGCTGCTGACAAAATCTCCATGTTTATTGCACAAAGCAATGATCTGGATCCAGAATGATTACCTTGTTTTGTATAATTGATGCTTGATACTGTACTTCGTTTTTGTTTTTTGTTCCGTCAACTTCTAATCATTGGATACCCCAGTTTAAGCAGGAGAGGGGAGTGGGGTGGTTAAATTGATATATTTAATTATATTGTTTTTTTTTTTTTGCCTGTATGTTTTGTTAACAATAATAATAAAAATAGTTTTAATTAATTCACCTCACACCAACTCACACCAACATGGGGAGAAAATGCAAACTCCACACAGAAATGCCAACTGGCCCAGCAATGTCTCGAACCAGCGACCTTCTTGCTGTGAAGCGACAGTCCTAACTATTGAGCCACTGCACCGTCCGTTTATCATTTTATTACATGACAATTCTCGTGGTCTTGCCTCATAGAGTTCTATAACTGCTCTCGGGGTCTGATATTATAAAGAGATTTAGCCATCCTTACACATCCAAGTACTGTACCTTTTGTATTCGCACATATTGGCAGAAAGTCCTCCACTTTGCATCAGTACATGTCAATATTTATTGATAATCTGCAAGCTTTACAATTTGTTTAAAGTTTCAGAATGCAGTATAGTTTTATATAAGCTCTGTTCACTTTCTGTTCTAACCTGAGAGTATGTTCTGAAGTACTGAACACTGCAATTACTTATGTCTTCTGGTCATTGGTTCTATAGATGCATAGATGCAAACCTCTTTATATAAAAAAAAGTAAATTACATAATATTCAGGTCTGGTACTGTAATACTAGTGGCTTTAATAGATAGTTTCCCTTTTAATATGACTATAAAATATAGATGTTTTTATTTCTAACACAAACCACATTTAAAAAAAACTCTAATGAGCATGAGTGTTTGTTTGTATTGTTCATTGTAAGTGCAGTTCTTGCAATTATGGCTGTGTTTCAGTTTCAAATATTAAAATGTAAGATTGTGTCCATACTAGGCATGGGCCGGTATAAGATTCTGACGGTATGATAACCTTGGATAAAATATCACGGTTTCACGGTATCACAGTATTGTGATTACTGCTCTAAAATATATTATTTTTAAATGTTTGGGCAAAAAACAAAAACTTGTTTCCTCTATGAATACAATATATATATATATTTTTTGAAAGATTTATAATATTTTGGAACAGTAAAAATGGTCAGGGTAAACAATTCTAATGAATCTTTGACTTCTGCTGTCTTCATTTATTTCAAAAACACAGATTTCTTTGCAATTTAAAACGGCATGTTTGGATATTTTTCTGCTGAAGATACTGTTGTCCTAAAAAAATGTAAATAAAAAATCTTACACATACCTTAGGAATGGTATTACACAAGCAGTTTTAAAACCTTGACTTCAAACCGTGGTATACCTTGAAAACGGTTATCGTCCCATGCCTAGTCCATACATAGCAAGCAAGCTGAGAAAGTCTGTTGATCTGTATGTTAAAATGTGGAGATACAGTGTGAATTACCTGTAGTTTTCTTCTGACAGAGGCAGTAGACACAGATGGAGAAAAGCAGAACACACACCAAACACACACTGTTTAGCACATTCCAGCAGAAAACACACTCTGAGACACCAGGAGGAGTGGAGGTGCTGTTTAAGAGCTCAGAACAGGACGTCTCTTTCTCAAGAATAAACAAACACAAATGAATCAATACATTTTGATAAAAATAGCTTTATTACTCAGAAACATAAGCTTAAAAAACTTAGCAATCAAAAAGATAAACACAATAACGATACAATAATTGGAGATTTTTTTTCATATCTGCAAAAGAGAGATGAGTTGTTCGGTTTCTAGAGTTGAACATCTCAGATCCAGAGATGATGTCTTTATATTAATAATCCATTACAAAGTACAGTAGGGTTGATTTTCATGAGAGCAGTTTCTTATCCATACAATAAGGAAACCAGAGGTTAAAAAGCGATCACAGTAGAGAGTGGTTTTCTCATGGTCTGACTTTCATCATCTTTATACAAGTAACTGTAGAAATAATGTGCGATTAGAATAAGTTGTGGCGTTTTCTAAAAATCCTTTCTTTGTATTGGTCTTAAACAGTGGTGTAGTCAGGGCTGTATGCACATATTCTCCGTATGCTTTTTTCCACAAGCTGTTTGGGTATTATGACTTCTGAGGATCAATAATTGCATATACCATCCGGTATACTCACTTGTTTTGCTGATTAGGCTTAACCTGTAACCATTGACTTACATTGACAACAGTATTTGTTTTTCCTTTCGTGAAAGTTGTTAGTTACAGGTAGCTGATATTATATACAGCTAATTTATATAATTTATTATTTATAGTTAATGAATCAAAGAAACATTGACTTTTGTTGTTTCTTAGCGTACTTTCATTAAAAATTTGGGTTGGGTGTAATAGTAAACCACCTTTAGTTTTAGAACTACACCACTGCTATATACTCTTGTCAGGGTCTGGGATAAAACTTGAGTCTCCTGCATGAGAGACGAGTCACGTAACCACTGAGCTACTGTAAGTTGATGAATCCATTTTACAAAAGGGCAACACACATGATACACTCCATACATATGTACACATGATACGTTCTATCCATATACATTGGTGTGGGGGATGGCGGAGGGGTGTCGCGGACACAAGTGAAGAGGGATGGAGAGTAGAAAGTGAAAGTGAACAGCGGACGGGAGAGGAGGGGGATCGGTAAAATGCCGGATCCGGATCTGGCATGTTCCGGCACAAATTAAGCATTGTGCACACATCATGATACATTCTATATGAATACACACACTACACTCTATATATTTACACACATGATACACAGTCCTTAAGAACTACTGGAAGTTGATGAACCCACACAACAAAAGGCAACGCCACAGACTGTAAAAGGGGCAACACACACAATACACTTTATACATATGCACACATGATACATTCTATACATATGTATATATGATACACTCCATACAAATGCGCACATGATACATATACACACATCATACACTCCATACATATACACACATGATGTATTCTATACATATACACACACAAGATACACTCCATACATATGCTCATACGATACACTCTATATACACATGATACACTCTATACATATACATATGATACACTCCATACACATGCACACATAATACACTCTATACATATACACACACATAGGATACACTCCATACAAATGCACACATGATACATATACACACAGTATACACTCCATACATATACAGACATGATACACTCCATACATTTACACACGATACACTCTATACATATGCACTCCATACATATGCATGCATGATACATTCTATACATAAATGATACACTCCATACATACAGTATGCACACGTGATACATATACGATACACTCCATACATATGCACACATGATACATTCTATACATATACACACATCATACATTCCATACATACAACATCTCCTACAGGTGGTTTATTGAGCACGCTAAGAATTGCATGATGTTGTGTCTGGTTCATTAGTCACATAGAGGAGAGTGTCTAACACTGACAAAAATACTTTTGGTGTAGAAAAATCTAATAAATTTACTGTCATAATTGTTTATTGTAATATTAAAGGTCTAGGGCAGCTTAAATTCCCTAAGCAAAATTGTGAGTATTTACTAATTTACTTCATGTGAATAATCAGTGGCGGCTGGTATTAAAAAAATGTGTGTGTGTGTGGGGGGGTCAAATGAGACTTTTCCTTAAGATGAAAAAATGTTATCAGATATACTGTGAAAATGTCCTTGCTCTGTTAAATATCATTTGGCAAATATTTAAAAAGGAAATACAATTTCAAAGGGGGGCTAATAATTCAGAGATTAACTGTATGTTTGTTTGTATATATAATTCTTATGTATTTTGTATTTATTTTATTTATAACTGTTTGTTATTAACTTTATAAATATCACAGCAGTTGCCTATAATATACATTTATAGGTAAATTCAAACTCTGAGTCTCAGGTTGACACTAATCAAATTCTGAAGCGCCCTTTGCATTGGCTAGTTTTTGAGCCCTTCAGGTTAGAATGACACTTCAATATGGTGGTCATGTTTGCTTTCACTCCCAAGTACCCTTCAGAGGGCAATATATGCCATTTGGAACACACCGCCTGACTGGTGTTAAGGACTCTTATTTTGAAGTGTTAATGTTCCCCTTGTTTCTGTTCTTACTTTCTATCTTTAGTTCCTGTTTGGTTCCTGTTCTTAGCAGCTGCTCCTTATCTCATGTATTTATACCCCAGCAATCTCCCATCTTCTTGGTCTGCTGTTGCCCTTTTTGTTTCATTTGAATTTATATTTCAGACCATTTTTTAATAAGGGCTACCAATGTTTCCTGCAGACTAAAACATTCTGTGTGTTTTATAATGAATGAAACTGTATTTGTGATACATCTTCATCCAGTCTGTAGAATGAATGATAATCTCTGTAAATCAAGCTGTTGCTGACATTGCATGCATACAAACCACACAAGCGTTTACACACAATCTAACCTCTTTCCTGTCCTATTTCTGTTTCCTATTTCTATCTCACACAACCATTAGCATGAATGGAAGCATTTGTGGTTGAGATTCCATCTTTTTAACTGAGAACACAAGCCCCTTCCTCAAAAAACAAAACAAAGAACAGACCAGACAAAGAGGTCAGAAAAAGCTTCTTAGAAGATTAACTAACCGAGGGACCAAACATAAAAAAGTCAAATCAATTCAGTTTCATTTTAAATGAATATGCTAGAGAATCAGTAGTACAGTTTTTAAAAAAAGGCAAAGCTCAAATGCATCAGTCTAGAAAACTGCACCTTACAACTATATACCAACCAAAATGGGCATGCATGTAGCTTTTCTATTTCATTTTAAAATTGTGAGAACATGCTAAATTCTAAGATTAACCAATTTCACAAACAACGTCAGATAAACAATGCGGTTACCAAGTTAAAGAGTACTTTAATTATCATAAATACTGCACACCTTACACAGGAAATGCACTTTTACCTCATGTTGTGTAGGTCATCATTACTGTGTGTCAACAAAGACTGAAAACATGCTAAAACACTCACAAAAAAATATAAGGTTTTTTTTGTCAATCATTTACTGTTTGTACAGAACCATAATACTTTATCTGCTATTAAATCACAGATTCAAAAACAAAATAGGTGTGAAAAAGAAACCACAATTAAGCCATTTAATGCAATGCAAATCAAAACAGACAATAAAATGGCAGGTCATACATACACTTCATCACATTGTGAGGAAAACAAAAAGGAAAAAAAGATATGCCTCTTACTACATATTTATAACATTTTATTGTAAATCTGTAAGGCAGAACTTACATTTTAATACTAATTTTCCAACCTCCAGCACATTTGCTAATTCTTTTATATATTCAGACTATGATGCAGCATAGATGTCCTTACCCAAATTAGGAGAACCTGCCAATAACAAGATCATAGGACATGTAATTTTCTAATCTATTAAGTTTCTGAACTGACCTGTGCGTAGATACTGAACTTAGAACTTCGCTCATGTGTTTTTTTGTGCCGTACTTGTCTTCTGGTCTTCACGTCTAAAGATGCATAACACACATTTTGTTCATCATTCCCCTGAAAAAACAATGAATGCTGAGCTTTTATTATGTGTGTGCATATATATTTGAAGTCAGAATTATTAGCCCCCCTGATTAATTAGCCCCTCTGTTTATTTTTTTGCCCATTTTCTGTTTAACGGAGAGAAGATTTTTTTCAACACATGTCTAATCATAATAGTTTTAATATCTCATTTTTAATAAAATTTATTTTATCATTGCCTTGATGATAGTAAATAATATTTTACTAGATATTTTTCAAGACGCTTCTATACAGCTTAAAGTGACATTTAAAGGCTTAACTAGGTTAAATAGTTTAACTAGGCAGGTTAGGGTAATTAGGCAAGTTATTGTATAACGATATTTTTTTCTGTAGATTATCAAAAAAACATATATAGCTTAAAGGGGGTAATATTTTGGACCTTAAAATTATTTTTTTTAAATTAAAAACTGCTTTTATTCTGGACAAAATAAAACAAATAAGACTTTCTTCAAAAGAAAAAAATATTATTAGACATACTGTGAAAAAAATCCTTGCTCTGTTAAACATCATTTGGGAAATATTTTAAAAAGAAGAAAAATTCAAAGAGGGCTAATAATTCTGACTTCAACTGTACATATATATTGTAAATTGTTATTCAAAACATTTTAAGCAAAAGGAGATATTTCCAGCACTTGAAATCTTTAATGAAGTTTGCATCCTACCTCTGCAAATCTTGCACTTTTCAACTGGTCTCTTTGATTGTGTGCAGAACCTAAAATGGATGATTTAAATGAGAACAGCATATATAATGCATAAATAATCTGCCAATGAGGTAAGCAAACAAACCCGACATATGATTATTTTGCTTACCCCATTGGCAATGTGCTTTCAAGAAAAACTAACTTAACTTAATTTTAAGAATTTCTAGACTTTTTGTACTAGAAACAAGACAAAAAAAATCTAAGTAAGAAAAGTATTTTTTGCAGTGCAGCTTAATGAAGATGCTGATTTGACTGTCCAGCAGGACATGGAACCTGCCCACACTGCCAAAAGTACTAACACCTGGTTTAAAGATAATGGTATCTCAATGCTTAATTGGCCATCAAACTTGCTTGTAATATTCAAGTAATAATATTACTTCAATGAATATTGAAGTAATATTCAAATTTTCTGAGATACTGAATTTTGAGTTAATAATCATCAAAATTAAAATAAATAAACACAAAACTAGTATTTTGCCCTAACTGTACAATTCCGTCATTAGAGGTTATGCAAAGACAAGGCTTTTAAGTTTATACCTTTTAAAAGAAATTCTTTGTTGATAAAAACAGAGCTCACTGACAAAACTATTTCTCTGATTATTGAACTATGGCATCAAAGTGTATTAATCTGTGAAGATTACCTGTAGTTTTCTTCTGACAG
>CAIGQZ010032649.1:13156059-13167244 GCA_903798205.1 Danio tinwini
AACACTTTCTGCTCTTCACACAACAAAACACCTGCAGAACAAATGCAAGAGTGTGTATTAAATCTTTAGCACATCATAAAGAATACATCACGACATTTAGACACACAAAAATATTGACTCACACAGAAGTATGATGACTGTAAGTCTCGCTTGCTCCATCTTAGAGACTGTGAATGTGAGGGTCTTCAGCTGCATCGTGAAGGGTCTGGTTCATTGAGGTGGGAGGGATCTCTGCGGAAGAGCTCTGAATCTTTGTGTTGTTGTTTTGTTTTTAGGGTTATAATCTGGTCTGTTCCCTCTAATCTGTTTCTTTAAAACACACTTTAAAAGCTATTTTAGATGTGCAAGGTTAATTATAAAATGCAAGAGTGAACTCAACTTCATAAATTGTAGGACAATGTGATGTTTAATGTAATGGAGATGAGTTAAAGTGTTGAGCGTCTTTATGAGTTTATTGTTTTGTTTTATGAGTTTATAAGTGCTTATTGTTTTCTTTGGCTTGTAAACCTCCAGAATGTGTGTATTTACTCAAGGTTTCTTTTGCTCTTGGTCTTTAAAAGTTGTTAGAAACTTATTTTTGCTTTCGTCTGTAACCGCAAAGCTTTCCATTCCATTTGTGCACTCTGTACAGGTCACAACTAGTGCACTGACACAATCACGAGGTTGTGGTTTCCTGTTTTAGCTTGTCTAAAAATTCCATGGTGAAACAAGAGCAATCATGGTCAGTTTTATTATATCAGTTTAATATGAGATTATTGATTGATTGACTGATTGATTGATTGATTGACTGACTGACTGACTGACTGACTGATTGATTGATTGATTGATTGATTGATTGATTGATTGATTGATTGATTGATTGATTGATTGATTGATTGATTGATTGATTGATTGATTGATTGATTGATAAAGTGTTTGTGCTAGTACGGTGGGCCTGGTTATAATCTACAGACACTTTACTGTTAAATGTAAATGAATAATGTGTATCAGAGGTACAGTGTGTATTTGATCAGTATGGATTTGACATGAATTGAGAAATTTCCTAAATTGTAAACACATAATCTGAAAGTGAAAAATAACAAATATATATTATCAACTTGATCAAAACTAGTAAATACAGAGACATAAGCATTCACAAGAGGACGGTGACAAAGGCCACTGGAAACATTTGTGGTTTGGGTCGTAACCTAGATAAACAAAGAGCAGGATGGACTCTCTCCATCACCATAACTAGCACTTCAGTCACACATAAAAAGCGCTTCTCACATCCTGTGGCCTTTAACAGTTTAACTCTTGCACTAAATGACTACAGTACATTTCTACATCAGTGTACTGTAATGATGGCTGGGTTCAAAATCACACACTGTACTTTCACACTATAACACTCATACGACGCCACACTTACAGGGGCGGATAAGTATTTGGGGGCCCTAAGCAATTCCAGGTTAGTTGAAAAATGTTGAAAAATGAACTGTATGTTAAAAGGTATGTGTATATCTGTGTGTGTATGTGTCTGTGGGGGTTGAGTGGGGCATCTCAGCCAATGAGGGCAGAGGGGCAGTGGCTCTAGCCACCGGGCCACCTCCCTGTGCCTGATGTATTTTATAGTGTGGCCGTATCCCTCAAAGCTGTTTAGAATTACATGCTTAGAGATGGTGTGACCAAAGTCCCTAGTCTTTAGTACGTGCCTTTGATGTACCCCTTGGCCACATTGTAGCCCGATAATGTCAATAGACTGGACTGTCTTAGCAACTAGCTAAATGTTAAGTAGGATTCATCAAAAATACAGTACAAATTATAAAATTGTGAAATGTTATTGCACTTTAAAATAATTGTTCAAAAGTAGTTTATCATAATTAAATCTGTAGTTTATAAAGTTAAATATGGAAATAAAGAATGCAATTAAGTTAAAAGGAGAATATCAAAATATTAAACAATATTTAAAAACAATGTATAATGGAAAAGTAGAAATATATACAGACGCACCAAAAGAATCAACGGGTAAAACTGGGGCGGCAGTATACATTCCCAAATATAGAACTAAAATACAAAAACGAACCTCAAATCACCTCTCCATTTACTCTGCTGAAATGATGGCTATTATAATAGCACTACAATAAATAGAGGAAGTAAAGGCAAACAAACCAATTATATGTTCAGGCTCAATGTCATCTCTGTTGAGTATTCAGAGTGGGAAATCTGCTTGCAGACATGATCTTTTAAATAAAATACATCAGCTGATATATCAAATAAATCAACAAAGAACTTATATACAGTTTGTTTGAATCCTAGCACATTCTGGTATTGAGGGTAATGAGATAGTAGACAACCTGGCAAAAGTAGCTACCAAATCAAAGCAAATAGAAATACAAGTTCCTCTTTGCAAATCAGAAATCAAAACAGTAATTAAAGATGGTGTTAATAGATTATTGCAAGAGAAATGGTATAAAGATGAGAAAGGCAGACATCTATTCGAAATTCAACCGGAGGTAATAGTCAAAAAGAATAGTTCACTAACACGACAGGAAGAAACATGGCTCACAAGATTAAGAATAGGTCATACAGGGTTAAACAGTGGTTTGTGCATTATAGGGAAACATCAAAATGGAATGTGTTCATATTGCAAAGAACCAGAATCCGTAAAACACGTTATATTGTCTTGTGGAAAATATTCAGAAAAACGAGAACAATTACAGAAAATATTTAACAACATGAGTTTAAGGCACATATTGAGTCTGTCTGGAACATGTTCAACAGTTATACAGTTTCTGAAAACAACACAGCTAGCAAATAGGATATAGGAAGTTTTTACTTATTTATTTATTTATTTATTTTTTGTTTATTTATTTATTTTTTATTATATATATACAAAGTAGAGATCTCATCTCAGTCCAGAAAGTGGCGGTAATGCACTCAGTTTGCAAGCTGCCAATAAAATACCACAGAAGAAGAAGAAGAAGAGCATTTATACTTTTTCACTTCAGAGCCTCTCATGAGACTGAAGAGATAATCTGCTGAGCTGTTCCAGAGCAGTAATTCCACCAGTGCGGACGTATTGAACTGGGTTTCTTTCCCAGCCCTGGGCATTTCACTGGCAGCTAAAAGAGCATTTCATACGAAAGGAGCAGATCCCCTAAGAGAGCAACACGGTTGAGCAACGTGTTATTTTAAAGATGCCGTTCCAACAATGCACTTCTGGATATGGTGGTTTCCTCTCCCCGAATGACGGACATGAGTACTGCATAACATGTCTGGGAGTCCAGCATGTTAAGGACGTGCTTGCGGACAACTCATGCCCCCACTACGAGGGCATGACTGTTGCACAACTTAAGTCGCCCCTGTTGCTTTCCGCAAGTCAGTTAGCACACGAGCAGGCCTGGGGATCACAGTGGGGGCTTATCCGTTGCCTTCGGGCCTGCAGACCCCTCACTCCTCCACAGTGTGCTCCATCTAAGCTTCCAGTGAGTGTGACGGTGCATGTCCCCGGATGGCCTCTCTCTCATTGAATGACACTGGGGACCAGTTGTCCATTGCTGCATCTGAGGGTGGACTAACATGTTCAGATGGCGATTTGGACCCACTGCCGCCATCCAGGGTTGTCAGTGAGGTCTTGGATTTGGAGTCGGACATGTTATGGGCTGCTTCAGAGGTAGGGCTGGAGATGGTTAGATTGGTGTTACATGCATGGGGGGCCAAGAAGAAGGTCAAACCTTTCAAGCCCCACCCACTCGCCCACCCACTCCCCCACGAGGTCATGGAGGGCACCTTTTTGTGCACTGTCCTCATGCCCACCCTTTATGATTAAGCCGCCAGGGGGTACGAAGCGATTTCCCCAGGTGAAACGCTATCGCGGTCAATCTTTGCTCACTTCACCTTATTTACCCACAACTACAAACTCCAATAACCTTCTATTAACTCTATAATCCAATTTACTCTGTCAGACTAGTGTTTCTGTAATGTTACTAGTGTTTCTTACGATACGATTTGGCTTTTTGTATAACGATGGTTTGTTCTGTAGACAGATGAAAACCAAATATAGCTTAAAGGGGCTAATAATTTTTGCCTTTATGATGTTTTTGTTTTTTTTAATAAATCTGCTTTTATTCTAGCTGAAATAAAACAAATAAGAAGGAAAGTATTGTCAGACATACTTGTGAATTTTTTTACAATGTAGATTGTGTCAAAGCAGCTTCACATAGAAGATTATAGTGATTTGTGTGTCAGTTCAGTTTTCAGAGTTTAAGTTCAGTTCAGTTTAGTTCAGTTCAGTGTGGTTTAATAATCACTACTGAGAGTCCAATCAGGGAAGAGCATTAGCGAATGTGTTCCTCATACATGTTCCTTATCTTTATTATAACATTTATGCTTTGCTGACAAACAAGACACTCAATTAGTTCACAACATAAATTGATAAAACACATTCACTTGCTTTACAGCAGTCACATAAATGAAATATAAAAATGTGGAGTGTTTATATTTTTAAAAAATGTAGCAGATTTCACATGAACAAGCCCTTATCATCCCCTTTAGCTCACTATTAAAACTAAACAAACTGATGGTACTGACCACCAAAATGAGTCTTGGAGACAAGTATATGAACGTTTTTGACGTTTCTAACATTGCTGTGAGATGAATATTTACAGCATCATTTAAACACTATTACAAATAAAACAAACCTGCTCTTTGTGTTTCAGATACAGTAAATGTGTGCAGTAAATTTATCATCCATCAGAGTCTACAGAAGAACTTTCTCTGTACATCAAGCTTTTGCAGACACTGCATGCATACAAACCAATCTGACCACAAACTCACCACACAAGCATTTACACACACTAACCAGCCTCTGTCCTGTCCTGTTTATGTCTCATGCACACAAGCACTAAGCTGAATGGAAACATTTGTGGTTAACAATAATCTTTTATAACTACCTTCTTCAACAATAATAAATAACATTAATTTACAAAATACAGACAGGACACTTGACCAAAACACATTTGAAGAGAAAATTGATCATTTAAATATGTGATCAGGTTTGATTTAAGCTTTTGAAAAAGAATACAATTTAAATGAACGTATCTTATACTGAGGAGCTAATAAAGTCAGACTATTTTTTTCAACTGTTGTCTAATGGTGAAACTGAGTCAGATAAATGATATGGTCATCCAGTTTAAGAGAACTGCACCCACTTTAAACTAATCATCATTTCACACAGGAAACACACTTCAACATCCTGTTATTCAGACCCTTAAAATATGTGCGCAAAGACTTCACACTAAACCACTTTTAATACAGGACAAAAATATTATAATGTAATTTAATATGAAACAGAGAGAAACTTTAGGATAGAGTTTGTCAGATAATTAAATAATAAGAATAATAATAAATATGTTTTCTTGTATCATTTTATTATTGTATAAATAATCATTGCATGTTACATGGTTAAATGATAAGAAATGTTGCATAATTGTGTAAGAATGCACCCAGGGATGTAAAATTATTTATACTAAAGTATTTTTTTTTTTTTGTGACCTTTTGAACTTTTACTTGAGCACATTACAGAAAAATAACTTGTACTTTAATCCTCAAAATTATTTTTAACCCAATATTTTTTACATGTTTACATTTTATTTTTCTTCCTATAAAATGGGAAACACACAAATAAAAATTAAGGGAAAATGAAACTTAGAAAATTAAAGTTTCTTTTTCATAAAATTAAATAATAATCAAAACTACAAATAATTAAATTAACATGCTATCAGATGTGTTTATATTAATTCTAGAAGAGTTGAGAACTTCAGAAGTGTTGAGAAATCAATATTTGTTGGAACATTCCTAATTTTTCATCACAACAAATAATAACGTGTTATTCTGACCAATCAACATTTTATTGTCTGAAAAATGGTCTAACTGAAAAAAAAAAATACAATTTTGAAAATTGAAAGAAATGTTAGCAGATCTTAAAAGTATGAAACTAACCAAACAAATTCACAAGCCAATACCCAACAAATTGAGAAAACTGAGATTTTGAAGGGGTCTCAACTTGTTCCGTAGCAGTTTATCCAATAGCTGAATTAGCAAAGCAAATGCACAAGACTAAATGCAAATGAAACACTTTTCATCAGAGATCGATTCAACACTTTCCTCTCTCATTTTTATTTTTGTTGATGTATTTTTACAAATTTTATACTTACTGTAAGTACAATTTAAGTTTTTTAACATTGACATAAAAAAACTATAATATTCAAATTATAATATTTAGTATATTTTCTGCTGCATTCTTGTACTGTTAATTGAGTAAAACTTTGTACTTTTACATGAAAATTGTTTTGAATATTTTTACATCTCTGAAAGCACTTCAATTGTTGTTTTTAGCTCTATCCAGTTTCTGTTCTGACCTGAGCATATGTACTAAAGTCTGAACACGGCACTCGCTTTGTCTTGCGTTGTTTCTGTCTTCTGGTCTTCACATCTAAAGATGCATAGCACACCTCTTCATCTTCACCCTGGAATAAAAAGTATATTACATATTATTCAGGTCTAAACTCTTTCTAAGCTACCTGTTCTCTCCAATTTATATATGTATATATATACATCACCTGTTTAACATTTAATAGCATATATCTAACAAATATTTTTCAAAAACACATCAGAAAAATATGGAGCGAGTGTCCAAAATGAACGGAAGTGTTTGTATTGTTCATACCTCAACTGTATTTCTTCTTTGCAGTTGGACTTTTTGATCTGTTACAGCATCTAAAAATGCATTAAATACAAACATCACTTATATACAGTACTTAAATGGATCAGAATGCAGTTGTGCAATTACGATTGTTTAATTTCTAACATTAAACTGTGCATGCAGCAGAGAGTAAACAGTGTGCGTTTTTTTATCAGCTTTAACTGGTTGAAGCTTCATTGAAGCTGGGTCTATATTTGCTACGCTGCTTATTCTCCACTACAGTAACGTTGCACTGATAACGACCAAAAACACATTGAAAGACAGTAAAAAGTAGGAATTTTATCCAATAAATCCACTGACATGAACGACACTTTTCATAGAGCTTGAGAAGCAAACAGTTCTTCATGATCTACATAATTAGTAAAATAAAGACTTGCAGGTCAAGAAAACAGTATAGGAGGAAGTTACCCTGGCCCTTGGTGAAGATGAAAGGCAATTAAAAAAAAATGTTTATGAATGGATGGATAGAATGTGTAAATGCATGGTCAATTACCTGTAGTTTTCTTCTGACAGAAGCCGTAGACACAGATGGAAAAGAGGAGAACACAAACCGAACACACACTGACCAGCAAACTCCAACAGAAAACACACTCTGAGATGCCAGGAGGAGTGGAGGTGCTGTTCAAGAGGTTAGAACAGGACGTCTCTTTCTCGAGATAAATAAACACAAATATATCGATACATTTTGATTTAAAAAATAATTTTTCACTGATGAAGTGCTCTTCAGGATATAAACAACGATATATATTTTTTTTCACATCTGCAAGACGTAGACGTGTTGATCGGTTTCCATATTGGTACAACTCAGATCCAGAAATGATGCCTTTTTTATCCTTATTTACCTTTGTCTCTGTTTTTGCACAGTAGTACAGCCCCAGATCAGAGACACTGATGTTAGTAATGTGTAGATTATAAGAATTACTGGCAGTGTTGTGCATGAAGCTAAAATGCTTAGTTCTTTCAAATATCTTATAATCCATTACTAAAGTGGGTTGATTTGCATGAGAGCAGTTTCTTATCCACACAATGAGAGAACCAGTAGGTAAAGAGAGGTCACAGTAGAGAGTGATGTTTTCTCCTGGTCTGACTTTCATCTCCACTTCTTCTTCAGAGATTATTCTCGAACTGCACAACAAAACGCCTGTAAAGTAACAAAGAAAGAGTGCAAAGTAACTATGAAACACTTAACTATACTTGTACTACCATATAAAATTACATATATTATTAACATTGACATTTGATACTGACATTTGATAAAGTTTAAAAAAAAACATTTGTAAATACAGTAAGTATATTTTCTTACACATAAGCAGGATAAGAGTAAGTCGTGGTCTCTCCATGTCAGTGAGTGATTGTGAGTAACTGACACTGGTGAGGGTCTTAATGCACACAAACAGCTCTTGTCTGATTGGTTCACGTCAATGGAAAGTTTTACCTAAATGCCCATGCATCATGAGGGGTTGGCTTTACAGTGGGTTATTGTGTGTGTATGTACAAAGGAAGGACAGCGTTAACCAATCACTGTTTGCCTACAGATTTTTCTACTGTGACATCATGTGATTTGTGGCATCTGATTGGTTCATAATAAAGAACTTCATCAAATCATCATCATCAAACAGATACGCTGTGGAGGTCAAATGTAATCTTCTGTATGACAGATCTATGTAGCATCAAGAAATCTTAATTCACACACAAAATTGTGTAATTTATACTTCAATTGGGGGTCCGCACCACAAATAATAAAATAATTGCACAGAGTAATTATTTTCTTATCACTTTCATAAGAATTAAATACAATGACAGGCAATTTACATAATCGAACAACATAACCGTGTTATTATAACACAGTATAGTTACTATTAGACTTATCTTATCATTATTGGTTTTGATGACACTCAATTCAGCAACATGTCAAAACAGGAAATCACCGCTTTAGACCTCTGTCAGCAAACACCTTTCTTACAGATACTTCACAGCTCTAAGTTTATAATTGGTCAAAAATATTTCCATTAGTCTTTGTGTGGTTTCATATTTTGGTTAGGGTGCACATATCTGCACAGGAAGCTTGCTTAAAATAACTGTGTTAGTGTTACTTGTTTTTTTTAAACATCTCATCATTTTGTCTTCCTCATCCTCACAAACAGCTCCTATAAAAATAATGCATGAATCAATTATATTATATTATTTAAATTTAGCTCTCCTGTGAGAGGAAACTCTGTAAAGTATGTTTCTGATGATGGGCTGGTTTCATAGGCAGTGATTATGTAATGATTGATCAGGGAACTCTGGTCCATTTTTATTATAAAACAGTGTAATAAAGTAAACAGTGGCACATAGAATGATTGCAGGTGAATGGTTATGAAATGAATGAATTGGAACACAGTACAATAGTCCAGATGAGTAATGATGATGATCTGAGCAGAGAGCAGATAATAGATGATGATACAGGCTGTGGTCAGGAGCAGACAGCAAAAAGGCAAATGTCAGTAAACAGGCTAGGGTCGAAGGCAGGCAGCAAACAGGCACAACAAGGAAACAATAAAGATCAGCAACAGACAAACTAGGGCAGATAACAGGAAAAACCACTCAGCAGTATTTGCGAGGCAAAACAAGACTTCAAAGTAAGTGAAGGGGAGAGAGCAGTATATATGGTGTGAATGCATTGAGTTCAGCTGTGCCCTAATCAGCGCCAGGCACAGGGTTATGGGACATGTAGTTCATGAATGGGTCAACCCAGGCACATTCTGAAATCGCACCTCTATATACATTTCCGGAGAGTGCCAAATTTGTCCCAGGGGATAAGTTTTTTTTGCAGTTATTTGTTTTCGTGAATCCACCAGAGGCAGCTGTGTATGCTATTTGAGATTTCAAATTTCTCTCGCGAGTGCCATTCCCGCCTGCTGTTCTCACATAAACTCACCAGAGGACGCTGCGACTGACTGTTTGACTTACTGAATGACTGACTGACTGACTGATTCACTGATCCACCCTCCTACTTTCCTAAACCCAACCAATAGTATTTTCAAAAGCATAGATTGAGCCTATGTTTGAATGGTTGGTATTCTGGTGAGGGTGACCATCTTTGTACAGAAATTTTAAATATGGGGCAATAGTGGCGGAAACTGGAGCACCCAGAGAAAACTCACACAGACACAGGAGAAGATGCAAACTCTATACAGAAAGGCCTCCTAGTCCAGCCAGAACTCAAACTTGTGACCATGTTGCTGTGAGGTGACTGAAAACCAATAAGCCACCTTGCCACCCCTAAACTATCATCTATAGCTAAATGACACAGGTGCTCCCTTTTAACTCTGCAGATGAATCCATTTACTGAGTCAAACAGTTCTCTGCAGTGTAGCTTGAGTTAATATAGGAGTGTGAATATTTTATCACCTCTTGTGAGGGGAGTCCTTTTCAGAGAATTAACCACTAAACACAACAAATGTTCTTTTTTCTTTACCTTTTTTGCCACAAGTCTTTGCTTCATTCTGAGAAAACTGTGACACTTCCTGATCAATAAATTAAACCTTTGCAGACACTGCATGCATGCAAACCTCTTTTAACTGAGAACAAGACCCTACCTTGAGAAAAAAAGACCCACATAAAGAGTTGTAAAGTGTCACATAAACACATGAAGAGAAAACTATACACCTTAAAATAAGCTAAATTTCACCATCACTGTGGATCCACTAAGAGTGCACTTTTAATACAGAGTTTTATTGAGTTTTCATTCATTCATTTTCCTTCAGCTTAGTCCCTTATTTATCAGGGGTTGCTACAGCAGAACGAACCGCCAACTATTCCGACATATGTTTTTACCCAGTGGATGCCTTCTCAGCCACAACCCAGCACTGTTCTGGGAAACACCCATACACTCTTGGGGTAATTTTTGGTCTGCCACTCCTAGAAGGCCTCTCATAAGAAGGTTATTCACTGTTCTATTTGTAGAAATTGACTCTCACTGTGGTTTACGTCAGTCACAAAGCTTTAGAAAATTATAAACTTTTCCAGACGGGTAGACCTCAATTAATTTCTTTCACGTTTGTTTTTGAATCTTGGATCTTGGCATGGTGACTAGCTTTTGAGTATCTTTTGGTCTACCTCTCTTTGTCAGACAGGTAATATTTAAGTGATTTATTGATTGTAAACCGGTGTGGCAGTAATCAGACCTGGGTGTAGCTATAGAAATTGAACTCAACACAGTTGCAATCATTTTCAGAAGAATGATAAACACTGACAGCCATCTTGTAATCTAATAAATCCAATGATACGTTAAAGCTTTCAAGTGTGTATAGTGAAAGAATATTGTTAGCTAGTATGAATGCTAATATAGCTAGTTATCGTATCATTACAGTTATCTCTATAGTTAGTTCTTTGTGTGATCAAGACTTCAACAGGAAACCACAACTTATATTTAGACCACTGACCAAACTTGGTCCTGGAGGG
>CAIGQZ010032658.1:0-11490 GCA_903798205.1 Danio tinwini
TGACCATATTTTATTTATATATTTATATATAATGCTATCTAAAAACTGACATACACATATTATGCATATATGATTTAATATAAAAGTCATTTACTGCAATTAATACAAGTTGCCATTTATAAGGTTGGTGTAAGCATGATTTATTTATTTATTATTTTTAAGAACCATTTCACATAACAGGACTGGGGTGTTGCCATTCTAAATGATTCAGACTGAAACTTGTCTTCAGTCTTGGTGGGAAGGGGGCTGTATGGGGCCGTTTCTTAATGACCATTTAGTGATGTTTCCTTCTATGCAGATAAGTTTATACCTAGACTTTCCAGTTGTATACCTAGACTTCATTGTATTTTTACCAAGACAGGCCAACCACAAATTGATCAGACCTGGGTGTGTCACAAGATCATATGATTCCCCATGTTGTTTCCTTTATTCTCAACCACAGTCAATGACAGTTCTTTTCAGAGACTGTGACAAGTTCTTTGACATGTTTATTCAATTTAATTTCTTAACCAAAAATGACAAAAAACAGTATCTGCAATGTTTAAGAAGGTTTTGACAAATAAATGTTGTTCTAAATGCTCACTCACTCAAAAAAAAGCCACAACAAATATTAGGAATGCTTTCAACATTGCTTTTAACAAAAAAACAAAATGTTCTAAATTAGCATATTCAAATGATTTCTGAAGGTTATTGAGACACTAAAGACTTTTCGGTTGACACTGTTTGGAGAGGTACTATGGTAGTTTTTGGAATACAAAGAAAATACAGGGGTGTGTGAGTAAGATAATTATTTTATAGCATGGTACAGTGTTGGACAAGCTACTTGTAAAATGTATTGAGCTAAGCTATTAGTTACTTTGCCCTAAATGTAGCTTAACTACACTAAAATATATCCCCTGGAAAATGTAGCAAGCTAAGCTAAAAGCTACATGGCACAAGTAGCTTAGCTACATCTATGCTAGGCATGGGCCGGTATAATAATCTGACGGTATGATAACCTTAAATAAAAATATCACGGTTTCACGGTTTAAAGGTATTGTGATCACTGCTTTAAAATATATTCTTTTTAAACTAAAACTTTTTCCCCTTTGAAAGCAAAATATTTTATTTTGAGAAACATTTAAAATATTTTGGAGCAGTAAACATGTCAGGTTGAATAATGAAAATGAATCATTGGCTTCTGCTGTCTTCATTTGTTTCAAAAACAGATTTCATTACGATTTAAAATAGCATCTTCTGATATCTTTTCTAAAAAACAAAAAAAAAGGAAATAAAAATCTTACAAATACCTTAGGAACAGTTGAAAATGTTGGCGGTTTTAAAAGCTTGACTTTTCTGAACCGCGGTATACCTTAAAAACAGTTATCGTCCCATGCTTAATCTAAGCTTTTTTTCTTTTTTAAATTGAAGCAACTTCAATCCAAGCCAGTTCTGTCTTAGTCATCAATAAAACTGTCAATGAAACAGCATAACCGTAAAATTTATTAATCGTTATTTACTGCAATTATTTCCAAACAGAAACAAATTTTACTAGACAGCAAAAACAAAAAAACTACAAAATCCTCTGTTGCACATTTAAAATACTATAGTAATTTATAGTAAAGGGAAATACATAGTAATATTAATAATAATAATAATAAACTTTATTTTTATATAGCGGCTTTAAAAGTAGCATCTCAAAGCACTTTACAGACATAAAATGTGCAGCAGTAAAAGATACAAGTATGAAGGCAAAAAAGCAATAATAAAAAAGTAAAACACAAAAAATAATATTAATAGTAATAGATCTAAAAATCAGACACAAATCAAATAAAAGCTACCTCAAAAAAGTAAGTTTAAGTTTGATATAAAAGTACCACAGCAAATTAATTCAATTACTTCCTTATAGTATTTTTAATATTTTAAATACTGTGGCTGTGCCTGAAACCGCCTACTACTTAGTAGGTACTGCATTTAAATTTAAATGTACTACTCGGCCGTTAGAAAAGTATGTTCTATACAGTATGAATGTGAGAAGTATGAATGGAATTCGAACGTATTATATCCGCCGTTTTGTCATAGTCACGTGACTTACCTCCGTCAGTTGCGTCGCTTCACTCCCATTCATGAATTCCTTTGAGGGGCATCAGAATAGCACAGCGTGCATGAAATGCGCACTTCATCATCTCGCCGGAAGTAGTAAGTCATCCGGGTACTTCTCGCATACTGATTTTCGAATTCTATGAATTTAAACGTACAACTCGGCTTCCATACTTATTCTAGCCTACTATATAGTATGGCAGTATGCAGTTTCAGACGCAGCCTGTATTTATATTAAAATACTTTTTTTTCACGTAAATGCACTTGGGCACATTTGCAGAACAATCAGTGAATGAATTTAAAACCAAGTCAACTGTAACAAGAGCACAGCGTCAGAATTTCATCAGTCATCTTTCTTTCAAGCAATTTTCTTGTTTCAGCCCAATGATTGATTGGCCACGTCACCGACAGGAGCAAGAGATGGCAGTAACTCGCCAAAAGTTTGTTTTCAACCACAATAAAATACAAAGGAGAATTCGTTATTCTCCCTATCATATGGATTTACTTTCATCGGCCAGACACTGGCTTCACAGCTCTGTGAATGGCGGTGGTGTCACTTAATGATCTGCGATAGGTAAATGTAGCTATTGTTGACGCTACTGTGCTACTTACTTAAAATAATAGCTTCGCTACTGAAAAGCTGTTTGAATTATAATGTAGCGATGCTACTGCCACACTATTGAGAAATGTAATTAAGCTAGTAGCGTCAACACTGGCATGGTATCCACAAAAAACATAAATACAAATGAATTATTAATAATAATATTAGTAACAAGGTCTCATTCATCGGATATCAATACAACACACTGTGTCTTTTGGTTTCAAGTCACATAATCCAAAAATAGCACATGTACAGTATATACATTGACACACTGCAGTGTGGGAGTGGGATGGCATTCTCATCTGAGCAGATTTCCTCAGAGTGAGATCCCTCTCTGTGAACGAGGGATGAAACAGAGGAAAAAAGAAAGAAAGAGAGCAGAACGAGGTGAAGGGTGGGTTACATCTGACTCCTCCACCAAATTACTGAGAGAAACCCTTTCCATCAATCACACTCCTGTTCTGAAATGGTAACTCTATCCCTTTAGGTGCATTCTCTGTTTCTCTGGATCTGCATCAAGAAATGTGGAAAACAGTATGGGATGATTATGTTAGATCTAAATGAGTGACTACCAAGTGAGTCAATAAGCCCTACAGCATCCGTCCTGAAAAATTCAGAGACGAAGCCAAGCTGCATGCATTTATTCAACACCCTCCTTTCCTCCTGTTTTTCAGATCTGTTGACTGCCAACAAAAAGGCAGGAGATGAGTAACAAGATTCGCCATAGTCAAAACACTGGAGACTTAAAGCGAGAAGCATCATTTATAGCTTATATGCCATCGGTGCAGGTAAACAAGCAGGTAATTGGGTAATACAACTAATCAAATCCAAGAAGCATGTGCATATGCTTACAGTCATACAGCAGGGATGAAATAGTAAAAAAGTGAGATAAATCGTCACTTTAGGACAGTGGTTTCTAAAGTGGGGGTTGCGGGACAATAGGGGGGGGGGACCAAACTCTTTTTATTAAACCATTAGAATTACCATATTTTATCTATAACCTATAAAATATAAAAAGTAATAGCTACATTTAAAAATAAATCAACAATATGAAAATAAAAAGTTATCAGCATACATTTTTTTTTTCCATTGAATTGCGATCCTTGCAGTGATTACATTATATTCAAGTCAGATGCAACAGATTGGTTTTATAGCACCAGGTTAAACTTTCCAACACTCACATACATAAAAAAGAAAAGCCATGACTACTTTTGGAGAACGTCACTTTTAGACCTTCCTCCAAATTCAAATGAAGAATAGACTTGGGCCTAATGCTGTGTGTGCTCTGTTGCATGCAAGGTTTGTTTATTTATAACCACCTCAAAGGATATTGGGGGTCGCAAGTCACTGGCATTGTTGTAGCGAGATGAAAAGTGTGTTAACCCCTGCTCTAGGGGTATTCACAAGGAGAAGAATCACACATATTAAATACTCACAAATCTCACTTTCTAAAATAAAATTAATAAATTGAATTATTTTGTGTTTATGATGGATTTACACATATTCTAATGATAATCAATGTATTATTTTTATTTGTTATAAGTACATTTACAGTGCATCTGGAAAGTATTCATAGCGCTTCACTTTTTTCAAATTTTTTTATGTTACTGAAAAATCTAATGTACATAAGTATTCACAGCCTTTGCTCAATACTTCGTTGATGCACCTTTGGCAGCAATTACAGCCTCAAGTCTTGTTGAATATGATGCCACAAGCTTAGCACACATCTTTGGGAATTTTTGCCCATTCCTCTTTGCAGTACCTCTCAAGCTCTATCAGGTTGGATGGGAAGCAACGGTGTACAGCCATTTTCTGATCTCTCCAGAGATGTTTTATAGGATTTAGGTCTGAGCTCTGGCTGGGCCACTCAAGGACATTCACCGGGTTGTTGTGAAGCCACTCCATTGATATTTTGGCGGTGTGCTTTGAATCATTGTCCTGCTGGAAGATGAACCGTCAACCCAGTCTGAGGTCAAGAGCACTCTGAAGCAGCTTTTTATTCATCTTTCCTCTATCCTGACTAGTCTTCCAGTTCCTGCTGCTGAAAAGCATCGCCACAGCATGATGCTGCCACCACCATGCTTCACTTTCACTGAGCGGTGCCTGGTTTTCTCCAAATGTAACGCCTGGAATTCACTCCAAAGTGTTCAATTTTAGTCTCATCAGACCAGAGAATCTTGTTTCTTATGGTCTGAGAGTCCTTCAGATGCCTTTTGGCAAATTCCAGGTGGACAGCTGCTTCCGTCTGGCCACTCTACCATACAGGCCTGATTGGTGGATTGCTGCATAGATGGTTGTCCTTCTGTAAGATTTTCGCTTCTCCACAGAAGAACACTGGAGCTTAGACAGAGTGACCATTGGGTTATTGATCATCTCCCTGACTAAGGCCCTTCTACCCCGATCACTCAGCTTAGATGGCCAGCTAGCTCTAGGAAAAGTCCTGGTCTTGACCCAAACTTCCTCCACTTACAGATGATGGAGGCCACTGTGCTCATTGGAACTTTCAGAGCAGCAGAACTTTTTCTGTAACCTTCCACAGCGTTGTGCCTCAAAACAGTCCTGTCTCAGAGGTCTACTGACAATTCTTTTGTCTTCATGCTTGGTTTGTGCTTTGACATGTACTGTCAACCCTGGGACCTTATATAGACAGGTGTATGCCTTTTCAAATCATATCCAATCAAATGAATTTACCACAGGTGAACTCCCAAATAAGCTGCTGAAACATCTCAAGAATGATCAGTGGAAATAGAATGTACCTGAGCGCAATTTAGAGCTTTACGACAAAGACTGATTTTGTCAGTTTTTTTTATTTTTATAAAATTTGCAACAATTTAAAAAAATCTTTTTACATCACATTGTCATTATGGGGTATTGTGTGTAGTATTTGTAAGGAAATAAATTAATTTTATGCATTTTGGAATAAGGCTGTAACATAAAGAAAATGTGGAAAAAGTGAAGCGCTATGAATACTTTCCAGATGCACTGTATATTGGATTTTTCCTCATTTCCTCGATCTCGAATAAAAAAAATACCTGAAGCTTAATGATAAGACACTTTCTTTGCTAAAAATATTAGACCTTACCATACTTATATAAAAATACACTAGCAAGCATATGTCAGGCTTATACTCTTGACATTAGCAGTATATAATTACATAATAAAATTATATTCTGTATTCACAGCGAACACTCAGCCAACTAATGAATTACAGAAATACCATTAAGTCGGTTGGGTCCACACGGCCATACACTTTTATACACAGCTCATTTCTTCCTCACACTGATCAGTGTCATGAATACTGACAAGCTCCATTCCTCTGCTATGCAAATGATGTTGGAATATTCATGAACTGCTAAACTGAGCAGTGCTAATAAATGAAACAAAATGGCAGACTCGATTGTCGCTTAAGTTATATTTGTAGTTTCTTTGTTAATGCTTGATACTACAAGTGTTTTGTAGTACTTTCTGCCAGTTTTATGGATTACTCTTTAGGATTGTCTCTGATGCTGTTTATGCTGGTTTTCGACCCCTGTCTGCCTGATCATTCTTTAAAAAAAGCCTGTTTGGAACTTACCTCTGTCTGCATGCAACTCCATTACAACAACAAGAAAAAACTCTTAAAAAGTTTTGAGATTTTTTTTATTTGGGGGGCTTTTCCTTGCATATTTTTTATCTAATTTAAGTTTTATCTAGTTTATTTTATTGCATTATAAAATAATTTCTAGAATTAATAAGAATAGAATTTTTAACTAGGGTTTCATGTAATGTTAATATTTGTGTGCTAGAAATACATGGAAACAAGTGCATATTTTACTAAATAATGCCTACTATGCATATTAAAACTACATTTTAGGCTTGAAAAATGTAACTAATGATCTGAGAAACCTTGTAGCAAACTTATGTTTGTGTTGCTTTAAGAAAGCTATTAATTTGTGTTGTGTTTTATTTTCATTTGTTTATATTCATTTGTTATTCATTTAATTATTTTATTTAATCATATGATCATTAGTCATTTATATAATTATCATTATATTATTTTATTGATTATTAGTTAATTGGTGGCATCACAGTGGCGCAGTGAGTAACACAATCGCCTCACAGCAAGAAGGTCACTGGTTTGAGCCCCAGCTGGGTCAGTTGGCATTTCTGTGTGGAGTTTGCATGTTCTCCCCATGTTCGCATGGGTTTCCTCCGGGTGCTCCGGTTTACCCCACATTCCAAAGACATGCGCTATATATAGGTGAACTGAATAAGCTAAATTGGCTGTAGTGTATGTGTGTGAATGCAAGAGTGTATGGGTGTTTCCCAATAGGCTGTGGCTGGAAGGGCATATGATGTGGAAAATATATGCTGGATAAGTTGGCGGTTCATTCCGCTGTGTTCATTAAAAGACAGATTAACATGGTTGGGTATTGAGCGGCTCTGCTGGCTTGTTGTCTGGACACCCAAAGAAACAGACATTTTCTGACAAGATCTGGCATCTGGGGCTAGATCTATTTATCTGGCATGGAGAGTGTGATCTAACAGGCTACACTAATACAAAAGGTTTGCAATTCTTAATTTAATTAATTAAACTTTTAAAATATGGTGAAAATAAGTTAATTTTTGGAACTTATTCTCTTGCAGTTTCTTAAAACAATGTTCTGGGATGGATTAAAAACACTCATGCAAGATCATATGAGAAACAGAGCTTCTGACAGTGCTGGTAGGGAAGAGTGTGACTCTGTCGAGAGCGCTCGCAGCTGTTTTTGCGATAACAGCGGGCGGCTCTGTGACTGTGGTAGGAAGCTCACTGGGGCTTGACCCTGTTGGTAATGGGCAGGAAAGCAGGGATGAACTCGACTTGTGTTTTACTCTTTCAGCCATTAGCCATTAACCTCTCTTGAGCTGTGGTACTGCAGAAGAAATGAGGCATGCAAGAGCCCTGGGAACATTGAGAGTCTTCAGTCACAGATGCTGAAAGATTAGCAGGTCATTACTCCAACTGCATACTGATATGGAGATCCAGATATTAATACAGTTTATGAGGTTTTAGGTAGAGAAACTTGATTGGTGAATTGAATGAATGAAAATATGTGTTTTTAATTTGCCCACCACAATGGTTAAAAACTAAAGCATTTATGAGGAAAAAAAGTAAATGAATAATAATTTTGTAATTATGAGAAATATATTTACTCTATTTTTAGTACAGAAACATTTATGAATGCAATAAAATAAGAGATACAATATAATAAAGATATAATAAAGATTTATTCAATCTTGTATTCACATTAAACAAAATACATACAAATACATTAAATAAATCTAATAAATAAAAAATATATAAGTAAAACATATAATAAAACTAAATAAAATATCATAACAATAAACAAATATATATATATTGGTATTTATGTTGAATATTTTAATAATAAAAAATATATTTATATTTGTTGAATACTGTATTTGTTCAATATATCTATACTGTATTTGTCTTCAATCACACCACTATAATAGTGAAAGAACAGCACATGTGAATAAATGAACATATATGAATAAAATAAAATAAAACAAAACTAAATAATAAAGCACAATATATAAACTGCATTTATGCTTGTTTTGCCCATGTTCATCTACCCAGCGCAGCAAAGCACTAGAATTAGATCAAATAAACAGAAAATAAATAATGATATGATTTTATTATTTATATTTATATTTTATGCATATTGTCTTCCTGCATACCACCATATGAAACAGTAAGTGCTAAGATTTTTTAACAAATGCTAAAAAGATATGATCTTCTAAAGTATGGAAATGGTGGAGTAGAGTGAACTGGACACAGCTGTTCTAATTTGAGGCCACAAGGAGATAATACAGCAGTTTTACATTTGGCTCACACATGTGACCATAATTGAACATGACTAACTCACTTAAGTTAAAAAGAATAGAGGAAAAAATGGGGGAGGACAGTCAGAGGATTTAGAAATAAACAGGAAAAGACACACCAAAGCAGCTGCAACAGGACTTACGCTGAGCTTGGGCTCTACTCTTTCACCCTAAATCCTGTTTTTGACAAGCTGTCACTTAATAAACCCTGAGCAAATCCCACACTGTCTGAGCGGGAAACATAACACAATATTACTGCAAACACATACTGACTGGAAAACGTTATCAAGACTACTCTTAACGGACTAATTAGCTAAATAACTTATATACTAGTTTGTCAAGATTTCATTTTAAACTACATCGCTCTTTTCTTTTGCTTGTTATTACCATTTCACAACTCTTCTGTTGGTTGCAAGTCATTATTTACAAGTCATGGTTAACATACAGTACCGGATATACACAAGAGAGATCTATTATAGATAGTCTGTAATCTTTTAGTAAGTCTCTCCTGTTTTACTCAGCAACAAAATATGAACACACTAAATATCAAGAAATAAACACATCTTCAAATATTTGAACATTTACTAAACTGTAACTTTTGTCGATTCAAAGGTTCTTACAAGACTAAAATTATAAATCATACAAGACTAAAGTTATAAATCATAAAATGTTATGAATTTGCAGTGAACACATAGCAACCTCAAAGCTATAGAGCACAGATCAGAACAATGTGGGCAAATAGATTAAAAAACGCATTCAGAAAAACGTATCACGGCTAATGTCATAAAAAAGTGTATCTACAATAATAGAAAGGAATTTTATAATGTGTTAGAGTTTATTGTAGATTTCATAATATATTTAGGTGGCAGCATGGTGGCTCAGTGGTTAGCACTGTCGCCTGACATCAAGAAGGTTGCTGGTTGGAGTCCCGGCTGGGCCAGTTGGCATTTCTGTGTGGAATTTGCATGTTCTCCATAATATATTTGAATTGGATGAACTAAATTAAGTGTAGTGTATAATTGTTTGTGTGAATGTGAGAGTGTATGGGTGTTTCCTATTGGGAAATTCCTATTTCCTATTGTTTTTCCTACTGGGTTGTGGCTGGAAGGCCAGCTGCTGCGTAAAATATATGCTGGAACAGTTGGCGGTTCATTCCGCTGTGGTGACCTCTGATAAATGGTGGTGGAGTTGCATCAATCTTTAGTGATATTCTTAATGTTAGTCAGAAAAAGGGACTTATGTTTAACTCCTTTGAAGTATTAGCTCTTAATGTTATGCTACCAGATATTATGCAAAAACCTATGATATCTCTCACTATAATCACCATATATAGGACCCTATGTCAATTTTCTAAATAAGTTTTCTGATTTTATTTCTGACTTACTAGTTAAAACTGATAAAATACTAATTGTAGGAGACTTTAACATCCATGTAGATGACTCAAATGATACACTAGGGCTCGCCTTTATGGATCTACTACATTCACTTGGGATAAAACAAAATGCGATTGGTCCAACCCATCGCTTAAAGCATACATTAGATCTAATATTGTCTTACGGAATTGAGGTCTTTGATGTAGACATTATAGCACAAAGTGATGATATTACAGACCACTACCTCTTGCTATATAAGCTGCGTTCACCTGAAATTATCAGATCTGCACCAATATACCGCCCTGGTAGGACTATCGTTCCATCCACTAAGGATGAATTCATAAGTAACTTACCTGATCTTTCTTTAATTCGAAATACACCCGCAAACGTAAATGACCTTGATGTAGTAACCAGCAGTATGGATGCCATCTTTACTAGCACACTAAATACGGTGGCACCCATTAAATTAAAAAAGGCTAGAGAGAACAAAACTACACCATGGTACAATAGTTATACTCGCGCTCTCAAAACAGCAACCCGTGCCCTGGAACGTAAATGGAAAAAAACAAACTTAGAGGTTTTTAGAATTGCGTACAAAGACAGTATGTCCAGCTATAGGAGGGCTCTTAAATCTGCCAGGGCTGAGCACCTCCGCAAACTGATTGAAAATAATCATAACAATCCTAGATTTTTATTTAGCACCATTGCTAAATTAACAAATAATCAGTCATCCTTGGAACAAAATGTCCCACTGCATATTAGTAGTGATGACTTCATGAATTTTTTCAGTGATAAAATAGAAGACTTTAGACAGAAAATAGAAGATGTTAAACTTTCTGCACCACCTTATACTCCAGATCCAGTAAACATTCCACTGAATCAAAATAACCTACAATGCTTTAAAATCATAGAACAGGAAGAGCTAGATAAAGTTATAAATAGTTCCAAAACAGCTACATGTATGTTAGATCCAATTCCAACAAAATTACTGAAAGATTTGCTACCTGTTATAGGAGAACCTCTCCTTAACGTTATCAACTCTTCTTTAGCTTTAGGCCATGTTCCAAATCCTTACAAGCTAGCTGTTATTAAACCTATTATTAAGAAACCACAACTGGACCCCAGCAACCTAGCTAATTATAGGCCTATTTCAAATCTTCCGTTTATGTCTAAAATACTTGAAAAAGTTGTTTCTACCCAATTATGCTCCTTTCTGCAGATGAACAATATTTTTGAAGTGTTTCAGTCAGGTTTCAGGCCTCATCACAGCACAGAAACCGCATTAGTGAAAATAACCAACGATTTACTCTTAGCTGTTGACCAAGGGTGCATCTCACTATTAGTTCTACTAGATCTTAGCGCCGCTTTTGACACCATTGATCACAATATCCTCATAGACCGCTTATATTCTACAGGTGTCCAAGAACAGGCTCTTCAATGGTTTAGGTCATACTTAGCTGATCGTTACCAGTTTGTGAATATTAATGGACAACTTTCACAAGTAAGACTGGTAAAGTACGGGGTCCCTCAAGGATCAGTTTTAGGCCCTTTGCTGTTTACAATATACATGCT
>CAIGQZ010032659.1:9234-23092 GCA_903798205.1 Danio tinwini
ACACACACACACACACACACACACACACACACACACACACACACACAAACAAAATATATTAGATATATCACCACAATATTAGCAGAATATACAGTATATTATTAGCGGAAAATATTTTTCATAGGTAAAATTGGACCTGAATTCTAATTATAGTTAAAGTATGTGACAGCTTGAATTTTTTACCATGCTCATAAATCTTTGATCATTAAAGTTTTCTGAACAACTACATTTTTAAAGTACAACCTCATATCAGAAAAAAAAGTTGTGACAGTATGGAAAATGCAAATAAGAAAATGCAGACAATACAACAAACATTATTTAGGGTGTTCCTCATGATTTTTCACATATTCCAATTTTGGTTTTTACAACACATTTAAAAAAGTTGGGACAGGACCAATTTAGTGCTAGTAATTACGTAAATTGGTTAAATGATGTGATTAAAAAAAAGTGATGTCAACAGGTTGTAATGCTTTTGTTAAAGCAGCATTCAAGAAAGGTCTAGTCCTTTAGGAGCAAAGATGGGCAGAGGATCGCCAGTTTGCTTACAGATACAGCAGAAAATTATTGAAATATTTAAAAACAATGTTCTTCAATGTATGGAAAGAAACAAAGACATTTGGATATTTCACCTTCAACAGTGATTCATAATTCAAAGGTTCAAGACATTTTCAAACATCCAAGATTCCAACAGAGATTACCAGATTTAAAAAAAATACATAAATAAAAAAATAAATGCATGCATTGATAATTCAGTGATTTTCAACATTTCCCCAATCATCAACTCATCTTTTGGTTTATACGACTCCATGTCAATCATCGTCTTTAGCCTTTGTGAAACATATTTAAGTGAAACATCTACAACCATAACCGTCTTTTCTGATCTACCAGTCAAAAACAGAAAGTGCTCAACTTAGCAAAATAGCCTCTTTGACCCTTTGTGACCCCAGCTATGATGACTTAAGGCTTTCTAATGACCTTCAAATGATTTGCCAGTAGCTCTTGTGGCTGATGGAGATGGAGAGAGGCTGTACCATCACATAGTGCTGCTTAATCTAACAGCAGGGCTTGTGCTGGCCGGCCCACGCATACCCTCTTGTCAAGCTCATGTTAGGAGGGCTAATGTAATCTGTTCAAGCCGCTTGAATCAGCCAGTAATTAGATTTGTCTGTTCATGATGTGCACTGACTCATCTTTTCCTTGAATTTCTGCTGCACAGGAATGTGTCAAATTAACTTTCGTTTTGCCTTTGAACTTCTCAACTCAGCCTGGGGAAAAAAATTGCTGTGAGATTTTTTTTAAAGTGTAGATTTCTTATATCTTGTAGTTCTAGTTCAGTCAATAGGATGAGGTTTGGGTGGAGCTTACCCAATTGTCCAAGCAGTGTAATATTAGGTGCGATCAGATGATTGATTTAGCCGGTGCAGCATATGAAGAGCAACTGCAGGAACTGCGGTGATGACACCAATATTACACGATTGGCTGAGTTCACCGCATGACAGCAACCACGTGTGTTTTGGGTTTATTATTGGACAACTTCTGTCTTACAAACATCCAAACAAACAATTAACTTTTTATGCCATCTCTATATTGTACACATCATGCTTATTAAAAGACTTCAAATATTTTACTGCAGTAGGCCAAATCATCTTTTTAGTTAAATAATTTGTTTATATTCAATTCAATTCATCTTTATTTCTATAGCACTTTTAAAATGTAGATTGTGTCAAAGCAGTTTCACATGGAAGATTATAGTAAATTGAAACAGTGTCAGTTCAGTTTTCAGTGTTGGAGTTCAGTTTAGTTCAGTTTATTGTGATTAAATGTTCACTGCTGAGAGTCCAAATACTAAAGAGCAAAGCCATCAATGCGCAGCTCCACAAGTCCCGAAGTATGCAAGCCAGTGGTGACAGTGGCAAGGAAAAAACTTCACCAATTGGCGAAAGTGTTGGATTAAAAAACCTAGAGAAAAACCAGGCTCAGTATGGCACAACCATTTCTTCTATGGCCAAACGTCTTGTGCAGAGTTGTAGTCTAGGCGCAGGAGGCTGGAGAATGCTGGACGTCTATCGTGGAGAAGCTGCAGGTGGTAGTATGAAGGCTACATTGTTTGCATAGTTTTTTTTTTTATCATTTTCATACAGACCCTTTACTGTATACAGCTCCATATATGACTTAAATTATATATTTTTATTGAATAACCAAATATCAACTCAAATAAGTACACAGAGTTATATGGTACGGTTCGGTACGCTTTTATGGCAGTTTTTACTGTCAAAAGGTGTACCGAACCAAACCGTACCATACCACTTTTTTGGCACCCTTTTGAAAGGGTACCAAACACGAGAAAGGGTACCAAAAGGTGGAGCTACACACGCAACTGAACGCTGATTGGTTACAGAGATACGTCACAATCTCGTGGAGCTAGCCAGAATGAAAACAAAGGAACCGCCATGTTTCTAATACACAGCCGAGACAACTATATGCATATAATAACAAGCCATGGATGACCTGAGCTCAAACAAATCTTGTCATTGTCTTGATGTACAGCCACAAAGCCAAGAAATCAAAAAAGTGTGATTATTGAAGTGTCTTTGACGTCTGATCCTTTCAGAAAAGAAAAGGACAAACATGAGAGTGAAGCGCATAAAGAAGCCCGACAAAACACAGGAGCAAATTGTTTCAGCAACCTGGATCACGAATAAACTGCCACGTTCATCGCATTTAGGACTATTATGAACTCGGAATGACGGAATTACTCTCTAACAGAGGCTACATGTGCCGGTGAAGATTACAGACACAGATGAGAGGTTTGCTCTAACTGTGGGCTATGTTGCATGTTGTTTTTGAACTTAAATAAGGACTAAATGAATGCAGTGTGTAGGTTTTTCTGTAATTGGTAACATATCGGAGACTGTAAGGGTCTGTATGTGCTCATATATGTTGCATTTATTTATTTATTTTATAAAATTGCAGATGTTACAGTAGGCTATTTAGCACTGCCATTGATCTGTAATTATAATCAAATCATGTTTATAGAAAGGTTAGTAAAAAACATTAATACTCAAGTATTTATATGTTTAAAGCATCTGTTTTGTGAGAAGTGATTTTCATTTGATTTGTGAACGACCTGTACAGCTTTACTGTAGGCATTTATTTGAGCGAGAATGATGTCGACTGAAACTTTCTGTCGTTCACCACAATCACCAAAAGGGTATCCTTTGTAGTGGAAACGCAAGCCTGATAAAGGTGACCCATACTATATCATACTGTACCAGTCAGTGGAAACAAGCCATAATAGTCATCATTGATTGTGCCATCCACATAACGTTTTCTTAACAAATTGAGATAATTATTCTTTAAAATAGTTCTAAAATGATTTATATATTTATAAAATTGTTTTATTTTATCAAGTGGTTTATAAAGAAATTTAAAAGTAACATTGATATATAGCTTTTTCTGTGAAATTTCCACTGAAAGTGTAGCTTTTTTTTTATAAAAATGTAATATTTTTGGATATATATAAATAATATAATAATAAGATATAAATAAATAATTGATCTCGCCATGTGATGTCACCATGCAGCAAACTACAAGCCCTGAGGTGTCTGACATCACAGCCTCATTTTCAGCTCTGCCCCCGCCTGTGCTCGGCTAATTTCGATTGTCGGCTGCAGCCGTGGTTCAAGTCGAACACACCTATTAAGCAGCGGTCACACTAGAGTTTGTGTGTGCAAAATTCTGTCATATGGCGATGCGAAAAGGGGCGGGATTAAACACGATGATTAGACATTTTAAAAAAGCAAGCGATTGCTCCATGTTTTAAATTTCTGTCAAGAGAGGTCATGTTTTGATTCTAGATTGGTCTCATGCAGTCAAGGGATGCGATTTCACTGGTCAGAGTTCACCAAGCTTTAACTTTGCACCGCAGTAAACTGCGAAACCTTGACGCATGACCCTGCGTTTCAGGTATGACGCATTCGCGTGCTTATGAATAAATGTCTATGGGGAGAAAAGTGCAGTATGACCGCAGCTTTAACATTAATTTAAATGACTGGGCCTACCCCCTTCCAGCCAGTCAGAATTAAGTTTTCAGCCAGATCATTGGTTCTTGTAAAATGTACTGCTTTTGCCAGTTTAAAAAGAGATAATGAGGTATATGCACACAGATTTTTAATTTCAGTCAGCCAGCCCCAGCTTTCGGTGAATTGTCATTCCATACAAAATTCCTGCATTTAAGATCTGATTTATTTTAGCGATCTTCAATGCCTGGCTGAGATATGACATTAAGTGGGTATCAGGCCAAACAAGAAGCACTGCATTAAATTCTATTTTTCCATGCTATTAAAATATGGAAATTAATTTTACCCCAGTATCAATGGAGTCTTTCATCTTTTTTTACGCGTTAACAACCAAATGGATGCTTAAGTCTATTTAACAAATTATATTCGAATTACATTACAACATAGATGCTGTAAATCTACATAAAGCCTTTTTTAAATACATATTATAAATCACAGATTTCCTTTACATTTTAGCTTACTGGCTGACTTGCTATACAGATGCTGGTCATATATTCATTAATTTTCTTTTCGGCTTAGTCCCTTTGTTAATCTAGGGTCGCCACAGCGGAATGAACCGTCAACTTATCCAGCATATGTTTACACAGCGGATGCCCTTTCAGCCGCAATCCATCACTGGGAAACATCCACACTCATTCACACGCTACGGTCAATTTTAGCATACCCAATTCACCTGTACAACATGTCTTTGGAATTGTGGGGAAAACAGGAGCACCCGGAGGAAACCTACGCAAACATGGAGAGAACATGTAAACTCCAAATAGAAATGCCAACTAACCCAGCCGAGGCTCGAACCAGCAATCTTCTTGCTGTGAGAGCGCTACCCACTGTGCCACCATGTTGCCCTGCTAGTCATATAATTAGAATACATAAAAAAATATTTATTTCACTAATTCTATTTAAGAAGTGAAACTTAATGTATACATTCCACACAGACTGATATAATTCAAGTGTTTATTTCTTTTCATTTTTATTATTTTCATGACAACTAATGAAAACCCCAAATTTAGTCTTTCAAAAAATTTGAATATAACTTAAGACTAATACAAAGAAAGGATTTCTAGAAATCTTGGCAAACTGAAAAGCATGAACATAAAAAGTATGAGCATGCACAACACTCATTACTTAGTTGGGGCTCCTTTTTGCTGAATTACTGCGAAAATGTGGCATGGCATAGAGTCAATCAGTTTGTGGCACTGCTCAGGTTTTATGAGAGCCCAGGTTACTTTGATAGTGGCCTTCAGCTCTTCTGCATTGGTGTGTCTGGTATATTGCATCTTCCTCTTCACAATCAGGTCAGTTGAGTTTGCTGGCCAATTAAGAACAGGGATACCATGGTGCTTAAATCACATACTGGTTTGGCAATGTGTGCAGGTGCCAAGTCCTGTTGAAAAATCAAATCTGCATCTCCATAAAGTTGGTCAGCAGCAGGAATTATAAAGTACTCTAAATTGTCCTTGTGTAGAGCTGCGTTGACGATGGACCTCAAAAAACACAGTGGAGCAACACCAGCAGATGACATGGCACCTCAAACCACCCCAAACCACTGACTGTTGAAACTTTACACTGAACCTCAAGCAATGTGGATTATGCCTCTCCTCTCTTTCTCCAGACTCTGACTTTCAAAGGAAATGCAAAATTTACTTTCATCAGAGAACATACATTTTCGAGCACTCGGCAGTCCAGTCTTTAGCCCAGGTGAGATTTTTAATGGGTTTTCACAATTCTCTCCAGGGTGTGGTAATCCCTATTGCTTATGCACTTTCTTCTACCACATCTTTTCCTTCTCTTTGCGTCTCTATTAATGTGCTTGGACACATTTCTAAACTCCCATTTCTAAATTCTCTCATTGTGCATCATGGGATAGAATTCACTTCAGAATCTCGCAGGAAGTAGTAGGTCATCCAGGTACTGTACTGTGGTACTGTTTTTTGAATTCTCTGATTTCAGACATACTACTCAGCTCGCATTTTTAGCATAGTATATAGCATGGACGTTTGTGATTTCTTGTGAGGCTTTGGCCTTTGCAGGTGTTTTAATTTAATTAGCCAGATGTCTTTACTAAACCTTTTCACAATAATCTATTTATCTAATTTTCAGAATTTGGGGTTCCCCTTCGGGAGGGGAACTTTAATGCTGTGTGTAGAAACTTCCACTATGGGGATTTCGTTCAGAAAGCCAATCATCTGAAAGAGTTGGCAGCTTCAGCTTGTGCAGCTGATGTTCGTTGCAATAAATTTAGCTATAAGAGCACAGTGCAAGCAAAGCCAAAGCAACCTTTTTCGCTTAAGAGACTTTAACAGCCTTTTGAGAGAGCTGATGAGGGTTCCTCCAGCTGAGTTTCAGACAGAGAGTGAACGAGAGCGATCTCCCGGTCCATAGTGTATGACACGCAGCGGCAGCTGGTCGAGCTGGGTTTCCCCCTTGCCTGGCGTTCTTTGGGTCCAGTCCTCCAGAGCGGTATGTATTGTTGCGAATTTCCTAAAAGAGCAACACGGTCGTGTAGCACGTCTTTTTCAAGACGTTGCTCTGACTGTGCGTTTCTGGATGCGGTGGTTTCCTGTCCTCGGAAGATGGACACGAGCACTGTGTTTCATGTCTGGGGGTCCAGCATGTTAATGCGGTGCTCGCGGGCAGTGCATGCCATCACTGCGGTGGCATGTCTGTTGCACAGTTAAGATCACGGTTTGCTCTTGCAAAAGGGCCACCCACCCCAGTTGTCCCCCGCTCTGCGGTTGAGGACTCGGACAGATCTGAGTGTCACAGGGGGAGTAAATCTGCTGCCCTCGGGCTTGCAGACCTCTCGCTCCTCCACGCGCTTCATCCAAGTTTCGAGTGAGAAAAGCATTCTGTCCTTGGATGGCCGCCCGCTCACTTGATGACACTGAGGCTCAGATGTCCACCGCTGCATCTGAGGATGGGCTGTCATGGTCTGATGAATGATTCGATTCCTCCCCCTCCGCTCCCTTTCCTCGGGAGCGAGCACGGCGGTGGCCGATCTGGAAACATGACATGATAACCTTGCTTTCCCAGGCTGCTTTGGTCATGGGCCTGGAGATGGTTTGTCCCCCAGCACCCGCGGCCGTACCGACTAGATGGGTATATGTAAAGGATTAAAAGACCTTCAAGCCTCCCATCTCTTTCTTCCCGGAAGTGCACAGTGGGCTCACGCAGTCTTTAAAAGCACCTTTCTCTGCCTGATCTGCGTGTGCCTCCGCCTCACCACCCTTGATGGTGGAGCAGCCAGGGAGTACGAGTCGATTCCCCAGATTGAGAGTGCCATCACAGGCCTGTGTGGTGCCTCCTTCTGCTGTTGTCAGCCTCATCTCCCTTCCAAGGCGTGTCGGACTTCTGCCTCCCTCCGAGCCAGAGCCCACACAGCCATGGGTCAGGCTGCTTCCACCCCGCACGCTAGGGTCCATGCACGCGCGCTGGCCCAGCTACACGAGGGTGGTTCCAACCCAGGCTTGTTACAAGCCCCGCATCGCACCCGACTGAGATCCACGGACCTCAAGTCCGCTGCGTGTGCCCTGGGAAGGGTGGTGGCCACATTAGTGGTCAAGTAGCGCCACCTCGGGCTAAACCTGTCAAAAAATATGCGCAGAGTCGACAAAGTTCACTTTCTTGACTCCCCCATATACCAGTCTGGCCTGTTCGGTGACACCGTTGGTGGATTCACCCTGTAATTCACGGCGGTGCAATCGGATATGATGGGCCATCCATCGGTGGGGATGTAAGACTGCTCCTCCCCGCTGAACCATTCACATCCACTGCTTGTTGCCGAGAGCACCCGTCTACGAGTGCTGCTCCACCCCTGCCTGCTCCTCCGGCCAGCAGCAGCGCTCAGCACCTCGCAGGAGAGGAGGAGGAGGGTCTCCTTTCTCTCACACCTTCAGCCCTACCCTCTGGAGTCTGAGTGCAAGAGAGAGGGCACTCAGCTAATGCTGAACTGTCTGAGACAGTTCGACAAAATAGTGGTTCCACTGAAATCTTTTTAAAGGTTCCTGGAGCATATGGCATCCGCAGCCGCTGTCACGCCACTCAGATTACATAAAGCACTGGCTTTATGATCGAGTCCCCAGACGCGCATGGCACGCGGGCACACACCGAGTGACTGTCACTGTGCTGTGTCGCCGTGCCCTCGCCTGGAGCTTTTGGCAGTGTTCCTCGCTCTCCACCATTTTTTACCGGTGATGGAGCGACAACATGTCAGGACTATTAGCACAGCGGTGGTAGCGTATATCAATCGTATGGGGGTATCCACTCTCGCCACAAGTCTTAGCTCGCTTGCCGTCTGCTTTTTTGTAGTCATACGCGGCTGAAATCGATGCCACCATTTACATTCCAGGCGAGCTCAACCATGTAGACGACATGCTCTCACAGCAGCCTTTACATCCAGGAAAATGGAGATTCCACCCCGAGTCGATTCAGCTGATATGGGTGCGATTCAGGGAAGCCCTAGTCAATCTGTTTGCTTCCCCCGAGATTGCTTATTGCCAGTGTTTTTTTTTTTACTTGACCGAGGGCTCTTTAGGCACAGATGCACTGGCTCACAGCTTGCCTCGGGGCATGCACAGATATGCGTTTCCCCCAGTTAGTCTGCTCGCGCAGTTACTGTGCAAGGTCAGGGAGGACGAGGAACAGGTCTTACTAGTTGTGCCTCTCTGGCCTAACCGGACTTGGATGCCAGAACTCTCCCTCCTCGCGATGGCCCTCCCCTGGCGGATCCCTTTGAGAGAGGACCTACTCTCTCAGGGATAGGGCACCATTTGGCACCCTCGCCCAGATATTTGGAACCTCCACGTGTGGCCCTTAGACGTGAGGAAGACTTAGGTAACCTACCGATGGCGGTGGCTAATACCATCACTCAGGCTATGCTCTGAAGTGGAGTCTATTCACTGAATGGTGCATCTCTCGCAGAAAAGAGCCCCGAACTTGCCAGATCAGCATTGTGGTTTCTTTTCTCCAAGAGAAGCTGGAGAGCAGGCTGTCGCCCTCCACATTCAAGGTAATGTGGCTGCCATGACGCGGTAGCTGGCAGCAGTGTGGGAAGGCATAACCTCATCATCCGGTTCCTCAGAGGTGCTAGGCGAATTAATCCACCCCGCCCCTCTCTCACGCCCTCTTGGGATCTCGCCCTCGTTCTCACGAGCATGCGTACAGATCCATTCGAACCACTCGACTCAGTATCTTTATGATTTATGTCCCTGAAGACAGCTCTGCTGGTCGCATTGGCTTCTATCAAGAGGGTTAGGGACTTGGAGGCTTTTTCGGTCAGTGACTCGTGCCTGGAATTCGGGTCGGCTTATTCTCACGTTGTCCTGAGATCCTGGCCTGGATATGTGTCCAAGGTTTCTACCACACGTTTAAGAACCAGGTAGTGAGCCTGCAAGAGCTGCCCCCGGAAGAGGCAGACCCAGCCCTTTCATTACTTTGTCCAGTTCACTCTTTGCGAATCTATCTGGACCACACTCAGAGCTTCAGATCCTCTGAGCAGCTCTTCATCTGTTATGGTGGTCGGCAGAAGGGAAGTGCCGTATCTAAACAGAGGTTGGCCCACTGGATAGTGGATGCCATCTCCCTCGCTTACCAGAGCCAGGGCGAGTTTATACTGCCACGATGCAGTCCCCTCTTCACAGGTGGACCCGTGTCTTCCCTCACCGCTAACCATCTTATATTGATATGCATACTCCCCCTTCTCAGGGCTAGTCCATATGCTCTCTTGCCACCAGTCTCCCCACTTGAGTAGCAGGTGGCCTCCACAGCGTCCTCCCTATCGGGACTGCACGCTTTCCCAACTTACTGTCGTATTAAATTCCTAGAAAGTATTCTAGACGCATTTGCGGCTCCCGAAAAATATATCTAAATCCATAAATCTTCTGTTGAAGTGGGATAAGTAAGGGCCAGGGAACACGTTGGAAGACCGCGCCTCTGGTGATGCAGGTGCGCTCACGCTCTCTCTTGCGTGGCAAACCTCTCACCGGGGCGAAGGTAAGGTTCAATCATTATGGCATTTTCCGTACATTTCCCCATAGTGGAAGTTTTTCCAGATAGCATTGAAGTTCCCCTCCCGAAGGGAAACGCTCCTGTTATAAAGTAACTCTCGTTCCCTGAGGGGGGGAACGGAAATGCTATGATCCTTCGCCATAATGATTGTCCCTTAGCTGTTATAGTGAAAGTCTCTTCAGCTAAAAAAAAGGATGCTTTGGCTTTGCTCGCACTGTGCTCTTATATTTAAATTGATTGCAACGAGCATCAGCTGTGCAAGCTGAAGCTGCCAACTCATTGGCATTTCATTGGCCCATTTACATACTCTTTCAGATGATTGGCTTTCTGAATGAAATCCCCATAGTAGAAGTTTTTCCACATAGCATTTCCATTCTCCCCCCCTTCCGTTCTCCTCCTCCAACCTATTAGTTGTCATCAAAATCATCAAAATTAAAAGAAATAAACACTTTAATTATATCAGTCTGCGAGGAATGAATGTATACTTTATAAAGTTTTGTCTTGAATGGAATTAGTGAAATAAATCATTTTTTTAATATATTCTAATTATATGACCAGCCCCTGTAGGCTGTAAGAGTTAAGTTCACAGATTTAAGCTCACATTACACCCTTGATCCGATAAATAATGACACCTAATAAAAGTCAGTGAATCATTTTATTATGCTAAACAGAAGCTGAGGACTCTCTGTTTAATCCAATGAATATGTGTTTCAGAGAGAAACTAAACTGACCAGGGCTGTAAGACTCATAACCAACTGGATAAGATCCAAATATTATAATACTTGTCTGCAGTCTTTGTGCATAAATTTAAGCACATGACTTAGTCATTTCAGAGCACTTTGTTGAGATATGTGCAATGTTTTTAACAGTTTTTAACTCAGAATAGGGCAGTTTTGTGTAATTAGTTTATCATTTAGTTTCAACAACTTTGGATGTTTTAAACCTTAGAATATTAATTTCAGTATCTTGGTTGGTCATGTATTTAGTTTTTGCTGGCTTTCTAGAACTCTAGAACAGCAGGCATTTAAGGTTTACAGCAGGGCATCATATTTGACTTGTTGGCCTTCACAAACTACATCAGAAGAGGTCTCACTCCAACTGTATAGTCGTTTAATATTCAGCCATGTCTGTGCCTGAGACATTTTCCTTATGAAAAGAAGCTTGTTTTATTTTATTTTATTTTTTTACCAAAATTAAGAATGTATATTTTCAGTCTACATTTTAAGTACTTAGGCGAAGCAGTGGCTCAGTAGATAGTGCTGTCACCTCACAGCAAGAAGGTCGCTGGTTTGAGCCTCAGCTGGGTCAGTTGGCATTACTGTGTGGAGTTTGCATGTTCTTCCTGCGTTCGTGTGGGTGTCCTCTGGGTGCTCCGGTTTCCCCCACAGTCTAAAGATATGCAGTACAGGTGAATTGGGTAGGCTAAATTGTCCATAGTGTATGAGTGTGAATGTGTGTGCATGGATGTTTCCCAGCGATGGGTTGCAGCTGGAAGGGCATTCGCTGTGTAAAAACGTGCAGGATAAGTTGGCAAGAAATGAATGAATGAATTAAATTTTAAGTACTTTTCTAAAATGGGCTTTAGTTAAATATACTAAAATCTTCTTAAAATTGCACTTAGGAATACTTAACTTATACTGAAAGAAAAGTCATAAAATGTTTACTTTTTCATTGACATATTTAAAGGCCTAATACTACTGTCACAGTCACCAGCAATTCAGCCTGTGCAGATCGCTGGCAAACACACAGATTGCAACTGACTACAAATCCACCATTAAAGGGACTACAGATCCAGTTATGCAACACACACACACACCTGCTCCAAGTCTCTATTGATTAGACTTACACAGCTGAAGCTGCTCACGGACTGATTCATGGACTATAAAGACAGCACACACACATACAATGTGGCTGAGTTTTGTTAATCTGGAAAGTGAAACATTACAATGTGTTTTCCCTAGCCTTGTTTTGCAGTGTTTGAACCTAGTGTTGTTTTGTTGGTTTTAAGTTGTCTGCTGCCTGCCTTTTGACCACCTGCCTGTTATTTTGACTACAAATCTGGATTTGCCTGTATAAATCTGTTTGTTGACTGTTGCTTGCCTGACCATTCTCGATAAACCTGCATTTGGCACCTCTGTTCTCAGTGTCACTGTCTCGGGACAAATACATATTCTTGGGGTTTTAGAGATAAGGCTTCCTTTGCAAAATACAATAAAAAAAACTTTTAAGTGCTATTAGTATAGTTTTAAACTTAAAAATTCTGTCTACTTTTATGTACTTCCCTAAAATGTACTTTAGGTACTTCTCAGACTAATACTTAAAATTAGGTGACGTGGTGGTGCAGCGGGTAGCGCTCTCACTTCACAGCAAGAAAGTTGCTGCTCAGTTGGCATTTCTCTGTGGAGTTTGCATGTTTTCCCTGCGTTCGCGTGGGTTTCCTCCGGTTGCTTCGTTTTTTCCCACAGTCCAAAGAAAAAGCGATACAGGTGAATTGGGTAAGCTAAATTGTCCATAGTGTATGTGTGTGAATGAGAATGTATAGTTGTTTTCCGGTAATAGGTTGCAGCTGGAAGGGTATCCGCTGTATAAAACAAATGCTGAATAAGTTGGTGGTTCATTCCGCTGTGGCAACCCCAGATTAATAAAGGGACTAAGGCGCAAAGAAAATGAATGAATACTTAAAATTGCACTTAAGTATACTTGATTATATTGACAGAGAAGTCTTATCTCGTTTGGCTTATACTTGTTAATTAACGTATTAAAAGTATAAATACGTATTATTAGTGCACTTGGCTTGTAGTTGGTTTTACGCTTTTGATTGGCCTATTAATTTTTATTCCAAATAGTATTACTCCCCCAGTTTCAGATAAGGCTTAACATTAGTCAGAGACTAAACTGCAGTTTGGGCTGTCTGAACATAAAACATCTTGCAGTGGCATATCTTAAAATATGTAAATGACATGGTTTTGTCTCAAGATAAACACCAGTAATGTGTTGCTCTAATTTTAGGTAATTAAGGTATTTAAGCAGTTTTTATTAAGGGCTAACCTTGTGGAAAAAAGCGTAGTATTCTTGCAACCAGACTACTTTCCAGTATACTTGTAATTTGTTAATTAGTTTGCTTTGCTGACTAATCTTCTTTTGAAAACAAACAAAACTTATATTTTTATTGTAATTTAATTGTAGTAACTCATAACTTGTGAATTATGTATTCAAAGGAACATATGGCTGCATTTCGTTTTTAAAATAAAGACTATGGGGCGGTCCTTTTCACACTAACCAGCTGACCCCTTACCTTCATATGGACGGCTTTTCAGTGGTGCTGGTCAATCAGTGCTTTTGAAAACACTATAGGTTGGGTTTAGGGAAGGAGAGGGGTAAGTTAGTCAGCCAGTCGACAAAGGCCTCTGGGGGATTTACATAAGATGGGCAGGTGGGAATTGCACTAGCAAGAGAAATTTGAGATCTCAAGAAGCATACACATCAGCCACTGGTGGATTTGCGAAAACAAAAATTGCAAAAAACTTCCACCCCAGGAGGTATGGCGTTCTCCAGAAATGAATATGGGCTACAATTTCAGAATAAGCCTGGGTTGTCAAAAACACACTAGAAACCATTTAAATATACTGGTTTTAATGATTTGAATGTGATAGTTTGTAAAGGTTTTATTGGCATATTTGAAACCATTAGAATATCTGTGATGTTTTAACAAAGAATATAAGCAAGACTAAAAAGGTGAAACCCTTCTATAAAGTGATGTGATGTGTGTAAAA
>CAIGQZ010032659.1:47068-87002 GCA_903798205.1 Danio tinwini
TGTGTGTGTGTGTGTGTGTGTGTGTGTGTGTGTGTGTGTGTGTGTGGAATATTGATACTGATAGCTTTATTCTTAAACATAGAGTGCTGCTTGTGGGCAACAGTTTCTGAGGCTGTATCTTAATGAACATGCTACCTCATATGTGGCTGATTTACAAGTCTTTTTATATTCTTAAAATAGGTGATGTGAAATATTCTCAAACACTAATAACATGTGTACATAAATATAGCTCTTTCTGATTTTTATTTTGTAGTGGATTTTTTTTAAAGAAGGTGTTTGTTTAGCCAAAAGCCAAGTACATCTTTAATATTTTTATATGATGGCAATAAGTTAATGAAGTTAGTGGTAAATTAAAAGTAAAGTAATTAATATAATTGTATTTGTAAAAAGACAAATTACCTAAATCTACAGCTGCCATCGCGATTGGATACAGTATGTAAATGTATATATATGTGTATGCTTTACAGTGTTTTACAACCCCTTTTTTTCAATAGAGGAATTACCATCCTACGTCACATTGGTTCCCGGTTGCAATAGCAAACATGTCGTGTTGTGCGGTAGGATGCCAAATTCGAATAGAAAACTTAACTTTTACTGTACACCACACTGCTTTTAATGCCAATGTCAACGTCTTTGGCTAAAAGGGAGCTGAATCGAGTGAGGACCTAATTAAAAATGTTAGACTCTGCAGTTCTCAGTTTATATCAGGTAAGTTCACGATATGCTGAATCATACACGTTACTCGTTTTGCAGCAATGATTTCAGCAAAAACTGTTAATTATGGTATATACACTGAATGCTAAGAATGAAATGTAAAAATGTAAGTTCACATACCCTGCCATACAGGTGCAGTTCGCTGTCAGAATGCAGTTGAATTGCCTGTTGTTGATTACTCAGGCCTTGTACAGTTTCGCCTTCTTTCCTTGTCTTTGGCTAGGCAGAACCTTGTTTTTTTGCACTATAAGCTTTTGTATCAGGTAATCAGGGAACATTATTTCTTGTACATGACCACACAGAACAAAATTGTTGGCATTCAAAGACTTGTAGGCTTTTAACTTCTCTCTTGTAAAATCACTTGGAGTTTCAATGAGATAGTTGTATATTTCGAGCTGGATGCTTGGCCATTTCGTCTTATCCAATATTCATTGTGTGGGTGCTATTGCAAATGGACCTGTTAAAAGAATACCGCTCACTTTAACGTTAATTTTGCAGATTAACTGCGCTTATCACTGGCTGACAAGCTGTAATAATATGCTGAAAGCATTATGTAAATAATATATATAATATGTAATCAATATAACTTATTTCTAAGACAACAACAAAGTCTGTACCGCATCGGATGTCATTCTCTCGATGTAACTGCTAGAGCTCCCATTTTTTTTTGCAACCTCGCTGTGCGCGCATCCTGAATGTTTACAAACTGGTAATTCGTCTATAGGCACCACTCTTGCTTGTTTCTGAGGCTGTATCTTAATGAACATGCTGCCTTGTACAGTAAGTGACTGATTTACAAGTTTCTTCCAATTGTTAAAATGGGTAAACTCAATTTTTTTTAACTTGTTCAAACTACTTTATTAAAATAAGCTGAAACAACACAATTCTCGAGATTTTATCGGGACAACTTAATTGTTTTTGTTCAATTCACATAAGTTTGTTAAAAGTGTTAAGTTAACTTAATCAATTTGTGTTAGGACAACATGAATGAATAAATGAATTGTGTGAAAACCAGCATTTTTTACAGTGTAATGTGAAATACTCTCAAACACATTACTGTACATGCAGTGCATGCAAATGTAATTTGTAAATAGTGTTAGAGAACTATAACTGTAGTAAACACAAAATGATTGTTTATTCACACAATTTTAAGCACTTCACTTGAGTTATTTAATATGACTTTTTAAAATGACTTTTATGACTTTTTATTACAGCAGTTCAAATAAATTGAAAAGGCTGATTTCTTCACAGACATTTTAGGAGTAAACTGAAATGAGCATGTGCCAGTGAATAAATATTTCTTGTTTTTGTGTATGTTAATAAAGCTCTTTCTGATTTTATTTTGTAGTGGATTGTTTAAAGAAGGTGTTTGTTTATCCAAAAGCCAAGTACATGTTCAGTATTTTCGTATGACAGCAATAAGTTAATGAACCTAATTGTAAATTACAGTAAAATAATTCGTAAAATAAATTCTTTAAAAAGACAAATTACTTACATCTAAAACTGTCAGGTTGTATCACTATTGTAACTCTTTTTTCAATTGGCACCACTCTTGCTTTGTTAAAAAGTGTATATTATAGTATGTTACAACTGAAGCTGAACAGTGGGTCATCTTTGAAGTAGAGATTCTGAGCCCTGGAATACAAATATTGGAGCCTCTGTCAGTAGAGAATACCAATATGGCTGCTTGAACACGTCCAGTGGCTTCACTTCCTAATGGCAGTTTAGAATGGGGTGAGCAATCCAGTCATTGTATCAGTGGTTGCACCAGTATTAACATTCTTTTCAGTGCAAAAATTATTTTCTCATTAGGGCTAATATTAAAATATATTTTTTACAATTTAATATATTACAATTTAACAGCACTATTTTAAGCATTACTGTTATTAGTTACAAAATTCAACTTGAAGTTAGTGTTAGATTTAGTCATTTTAATTCTTGTAAAATTTAGAAACTTCACATATTCTCATATTACATTTTCTTGTTGTGATTAATAACTGAAACTTTTTGGCGTACTGTATTTTTACAATATTGTCCTAAGCTGCAAGAAAGATTACATTAACATGTGTAATGACCAAAAAATACTTTACATTTTCAGAGTAAACAAATGAATTTGCTAAAAGTATGATAAATTGCAATAGGCAACACGTTACAATGAAAACAGAATTAAATAAAATTAACTGTGATATTATAGAGACACGTTAAATATATATTTTTAAGAAATAAAATATTTATTATAAAAATTTTATTTGTTATTACCTCTAATTAATAATACAATTATGACTTTTGATTATAATGTAACTTAGAAAGTAATATCCCCTTAGATGAATAAATGCTTTTATAGTTATCATTACATCGGCTTTACTCAAATTGACTGATGTTAACAAACAAAGCCTTAATGTACAGAGTTAACAAATAAATGGCAAAAAGGACTCCCAATTTTTAGTAGGCTAGATAACCAAGTGAGAATGTTAATGCTTGAACATAAATCACCTTTTGTTATTGGGTGCTGTGATGAACAACCACTGAAACACAACAATCTGAATTTTATTCAAATACACACCAAATGTTTAAATTATAAATAATTATTCACAGTATTTTGAAGTTTCCGTGATATCTATATTTTGCATGTTCATTATCACAATATTGGATTGAATATTGTCATATGTCTAATAGTCAGTCAGACAGACTATAACATATATAACATATAACAGTACTATATCATATAAATGTTAATAAACATTTCTGTTGCAAAGTGTATTAATATATTGTAGAATTTACAACTATTTATTTGTGACTGCTATGGCAAATTGTAGTGATAATCATAGTAAACTGTAAAGAAAGTCGCTGGTTCAAGTCCCGGTTGAGCCAGTAGTCATTTTTGTGTGGAGTTTGCATGTTTTCCCTGTGTTCACGTGTGTTTCCTCCAGTGAATGATAAACTGTAATATGTAATGTGGTATACATTAGTTTAAACTACAGCTAACTGTGGTGTATTTTATTATAATATAATATAATCTGTAATTGAAGAAAATAGTACAGTATTTGGTAATTTGTTTGTATTACTACAGCTGTATTATATATTATACTATATATTATATACTATAAATTACTATAGGATTTTTTGTCATATTGGATGTACATTGATGTCCTCTGTTCTGCTCTGTTTTCTGCTTTCTTACTTCATCATTAGCTCCTCTTTTTGTCTTCGGTCTTTTCCACATGTCTGGCTGTCGGTCTTCAGGGACTCTACTTGTCAACAAATCATGGTCAGCAGGATTGACTGGCAGCTTTCTGAAAGAGAGCCTCACTTTCAGACATACCAAGTTTGTGACATTTGTTATTCCAGTACTCTGTATAAATCAATTCGTGATAGCCATCACTCAAAAAAAAAAAAATAATAATAACAATCGATAAATATATAATTTATAAAAAAAAAAAGAATAAACCTAATAATAAGTACTCTGGAAAAATGTGTTTACCTCATGTAATCGTTACATGACTGTCTGAAATCTGTTGCCAGTGGTCAAATTAAACGTTTGCTCACTATAGGCAGCAGAGCACTTATTGCTTTTGAAAAACCACTACCTTATGTTGCTGCTGCTTGAGTTGAGGAAAGAGGGAATTTCATGGGTCATTAGCATGGTTCATATCCACGCCTATCACTAAGGACTTTTCAAGATGTGATCTCGGTGGACCTAAATTTGATGGTCTAAAAAGAGAAAGCATTTGGGGCCTCTCCTGGATGTTGGGGGAAATTTCAGGGCACTGAACTGCCTGACTAGAGGGAGACCAGGAGTCAAACGGTGACTCAAGGTGCAGTAAGTGATGAGTGTCTGCCTTTATACCGCAGGGCTCAGTGTTCAGATTTTTTCTACATCATCAAAAGATGTTTAAAATGATTATTATTGCAGCTTCCACATACATCAACATATATAATCTAGCAATGGTTTGTTTTGCTAGCAGTTGTAAAAAGTTTTGTAAAGTAACAAATTACAAATACTCAAATTACTGTAATTAAGTAGTTTTTCTCAGGAATTGTAATTTACTAAGTAATTTTTAAAATGGGTACTTTTACTTTCACTTAAGTACATTTTTAGTGCAGTATTGGTATTTTTACTTCCTTCAACCTGCAGTCACGACTTTATTTCTTTCTTGTTTGTAAGGGATTAGAAAATTCAGTCTTGTGATTCCTGTCCAGTCGAATAGAATAGAAGTAAAGAGGTAAATCGCATCATAATGAACTACCTCAAGACATGGGCGATTTATAATTGCAGCAAACTGTTTGAAAGCATTAAAAGTGTCCAAGAAGATGTGCAAAATCTTTACACGCATTGACCCAGAGACTGTTTAGATGCATGTCACTGATAAAAAAAATGATGGATGTTTACTGTATGAAGACCAAAATGACCTTAAACACCCAGCAGGCACAAAGACGTCAACATGACGTGAGATTGAAGTTTTACTCCAAAGTTATGGGGACGTTGCATTTTGTTTGGAAATGAAAATCGAGTTGACGTCAGGCTGACATGAATGTCCAACGTCCAACCTAAAATCAACCAAATATCAACGTCTAATGATGTCACAGCTTGATGTTGTATGGATGTTACCACTATGACGTCTATCAGACATTGGATTTTGGTTGCCATACCTGTCCAATAAATGTCAGTATTTGACGTCAATATGATGTTGGTTTAAGATGTTGGCTTGACGTTGGATTTTGGTCACTTTCTAACACAACCTAAAATCAATGAAATATCTACGTCATTTGATGTTGTTATTGGACATCAAAATAACGTTGTCCTTAGCCGGCTAGACATTGAATTTTAGTCACCTGACATTACAGCCTAAATCAAACCTAATATTAATGCCTGATGATGTTTTCTGTCTGCTGGGCAATAACTAAATGCACTACAGAATACATACTGTACAAATACAGAATATGTACAAAAATGGATGTAAATGCTTCAGCTTTTCACAGTAAAATACTTATTACTCACTACTCTTGAATACTTTAAAAGGGGCTACTTTTTACTCATACTTTGACTAATTTTTACAACAGATACTTTTACTCTAGTTGCACTACATTGTTAGGCAAGTAATGGCAATTTTACTTATGCCTTTGTATGATTTTTCAGTTTTCTTTCCACCACTGATTGTTAAACATTTACATTTTTACGAAACCTAAAATAAAGGTTATGTGATTGAAAACACAGAAAAGCTGTGATATATGATAAATGCTGCACGTATCTTTCTCTGGCTTACTGCCAGCCATTCCAAAATAAGCTGATTTGAATTTAGCTGCTGATCACTACATTCTAATCACAAAGGTGTGATCATTTGCATCAAATACCAGCATAGACTAAACACACTGTGTGATGGTACTTGTCAAAGGGTTAATGGGCAGTCATTAAGAAGGCACAGCATGTTTGACGGTCGCATTGCAAAACATCTGATCTGTTGAATTTAATGCCACACATGAAAGTGGCAGAGATCGAACCTTAAAAGAGCAAATTACTTGCAGTTTGTGTCACATTTACCTGCAGTGTAAATGCAGCCCAGACAACGGCCCATGAAGGTGAACAGCCTTTTAAACCAGTAAGAGATCATAAGCTGATTTTTTAGTAATCTCTCAGTGACATTTTGAGATCGGCTTCAAACCTCAACTTTGTGCCCAGAGAGTGGACACGTTTAATGCCTTCAGTAGAGCAGCAAGCTCATCCTGGTCCGATGCCCTTAAGTCTGCCTTTCTAAGTGCAAGTAGGTACTGGCTGAGACTGTTTTAATCTGTCTGCAGAATGGGCAATTAGGAAATCCTCGGAAGCACTGGGCCACTGAGCCCTTTATTGAGAAGCTCACTCCACACACAGGGATTAAATCGGCAGAGAGAGACTCCGCTGCAAGGGTCTTTTCTGCCATATTAGCTTTTACAAAAGGGATTTCGAAGGTCTAGGAACAGCAACCCCCTCCTTTGCTCTTTCCTCTATCAGAGTTTAAAGGTTGCAATTAACCAGGGTTCCCATATAATGATGCATTGGTAAGGGTAGTCATTGCAAAGGTCCCCGCTTCCCTGTGTTTTTTATTTATTTATTTTTATTTTTTTTCATTTTTGCACAATGCTATAATTAAAGTTGAGACAAGAAGGGACAAAGAGATGATATAAGGCTAAAGGAGCATCGTTTGAGGCCTTTTTGTAGGAATTCAAGCCTGGTCAGTTTAAGCAGTCTGCATGAATGGTCAGCTTCCACAGACTACAGCTCCTGGATAGACTTTTGGGCTGTAGAGGGGGTGGCATCAATAAAATGTATTGAGCACTACTGTGTTGACTTCAAAAAGGAGTGGCTGAAACTAGCCAGTATTCAAGCTGATGGATATAGAAGACCAGACTTTTGAATGCTGTTTAAATGACATGTGGACAGAGTCTGCATGGCATGAAAAAGGCAAAAATGCTTTAAAGGTTAGTTCATCCAAAAATTTAAATCCATTCATTCCTTTTCCTTTGGCTTAATCACTTATATATCAGGGGTCGCCACAGCGGAATGAACTGCCAACTATTCTTTCATATGTTTTATGCAGCAGATGCCCTTTCAGCCACTTCATCCAGTTCACCTATACAAAATGTCTTTGGACTGTTGGAACATGGGGAGAACATGCAAACTTCACACAGAAATGCCAACTGGCCCAGCCAGCTCGAATCAGCAATGTTCTTGCTGTGAGTGCTAACCACTATGTTATTAATTACTTATGTCGGGGCAGCATTTTGGCTCAGTGGTTAGCACTGTTGCCTACCAGCAAGAAGGTTGCTGGTTCGAGTCCCGGCTGGGCCAGTTGGCATTTCTGTGTGGAGCCTGCATGTTCTCCCTGTGTTCCCTTTGGTTTCCTCCAATTGGTCCGGTTTCCCCCACTGTCCAAAGACATGCAGTATAAGTGAATTGGATAAACTCAACTGGCCGAGTGTGTGTGTGTGTGAGTGTGTGGGTGTTTACCAGTATTTAGTTGTGGCTAGAAGGGCATCTTCATAAAACATATACTGGAATAGTTGGCGGCTCATTCCGCTGTGGCAACCCCTGATAAATAAGGGACTAAGCTGAAGGAAAAATAATAAATGAATGAACAATAACTTATGTCATTACTCATGTCAAATCTGACAGCTCACTCATTGTCAACAGTCTCGACCATATGCATTCAGTGGTTCAATCAGAATATTATCAATAAATAAGAAACCTTTTGCATTTATATAAAACAAAGTAACAACTTTATTCAACAGTTTGTTCTCGGTGTCTGTAAAGGACACACACAGTGCTCGAATTCAGGGGAGATGCAATGGGATGGCATCCCCCTTATGGAAAAAAATGACAAAAAGCATCCCCTTTTTAAAATCACCATCCCCCTTTACCACCCCCTTTAGATTAACAAACGTGTGTGTAATGTAAAACTTATCATGCAAATTAAATATGCAAAATCTATTTATGGTAATTTATGGTTTAAAAACAACGACGATTGACCAATCAGAACTCAGTATTGTAATAAGGCGACATGCACAAGCGCAATACAGGTTATTGCGTTCGTTTTTAAAAATGTCTAATAGAGCAGTCCAGATGCAACTTTTTGCATTCTTTAAAATGAAAAAAACAAAAGGTATGAAATTTATTTGTTTAACATCATATGTACACTGTACCTGCCGTGCATAACTGAATTTTAAAACAATTTAGGCGGCTTGACTCGAGTGTAACTTAAGCTGTTCTATATTATCTGTAAAACACAGTTAACAGGGCTTGCTAACATTTACTTTAGTGACCCAAGTTACAGCAGATTCTAGGTGTCACTGTACATGACGCTCTTGCTCTCTTCGCCTGCCTTGTGTTACAGATTACCTATTTTTCCTTAGTGCTTCCTCAGCGTTCACCCAACTGAGTTACTTTGGTTTTTGCTTTTCCTGAGACTCTCGCCTTAAATAAAGACTTTGTGTTTCTGCATATGAGTTCACCTATTCTTCGCCCGTGACAGGAACCTACTGACCAGCATGAACTCAGCAGAAGACGTTGATATTCGGCAAGCGCTCACCCAACAAGGCACATTTATGGGCCGACAACAGGAGGAAATCGCAGCCTCCCACCAAACGTTTGCAGAGATGTCCCGACAACTGGCTGCGCACGCTGATCGCTTTAATCAGCTGCAGCTCGCTCTCTCAAATCTTCCAGCAGCTCTCCCGAACCCTCCAGCAGCTCTCCCGGATCCTTCAGCAGCTGCTTTGTTGGAGCAGGAAGTAACCACTCCACGACAGGCTGAACCTCGTCTCAACCCACCCACTGCTTACTCTGGTGAGCCTGACTCTTGTCGATCTTTTCTGTTCCAGTGTTCCCTCACCTTCTCGCTCCAGCCGTCTTGCTTTTCCACAGAGACTTCCAAGGTAGCCTTCACCATAACTCTCCTGATTGGCCGGGCTAGAGAATGGGGGATGACGATGTGGGACAACAAGAATCAATGCTGCAAGTCATTCGAAGCCTTCTCTGACAAACTCAAGAAGGTGTTCGACCGTTCCCCGCTGCAGACTGAGACGGCGAGAGCACTAGCGGCCATTGACCTGTTACGCGGCACTTCTCCACCTAGGGGGCATCTATACTTTCTGACTAGACCTGAGAGGGAAGCCATGGAGAAGTACATTCACGATTGTCTAGCAGCAGGTATCATACATCCTTCTTTCTTTCCAGCTGGGGCGGGGTTCTTTTTTGTGGAGAAAAAAGATGGATCACTGCTCCCCTGCATTGATTATCGGGGGTTGAATGACATCATGGTAAAGAACCGTTATCCATTGCCACTGATGTCATCGGCCTTTGATGTCCTGCAGGGGGCAACCATCTTTACTAAATTATATCGCCGCAATGCCTAACACCTAATTCGGATTAGGGACGAATGGAAGACTGTCTTTAATACCCCAACTGGTCATTTTGAGTATCTTGTTATGCCCTTTGGGCTCTCCAATTCACTGGCGGCACTCTTCCAGGCACTCGTCAAAGACGCGCACAGGGACATGGTAAATCGTTTTGTGTTTGTCTATCTTGATGACATTCAATTTTTTTCCCAAAAAGAACAGGACCATGTCCAGCACGTCAGATGGGTGCTTCAGTGGCTGCTGGAGAATCATCTGTTCGCCAAGGTGGAAAAGTGTCACTTCCATACACAGTCGGCTTCATTCCTGGGGTTTGTTCTGTCACCCGAGGGCTTGCGAATGGATTCGGCCAAGGTAAAAGCTGTTGCAGATTGGCCCACCCCAGACAGTCGCAAGGCGGTCCAGCGTTTTCTGGGGGTTGCTAATTTTTACAGGCGATTCATTCGGAATTTTAGCCAAGTTCCCCTACCTCTGACAAATCTCACCTCCATCCACAAATGATTTTAATGGTCCCCTCAGGTTTAAACGGCCTTTTCAGAATTAAAGAGGTGCTTTATTTCTGCATCCATTTTGGTCAATCCAGACCCGTCTCATCAGTTTGTAGTGGAGGTGGATGCATCGGAAGTAGGTGTAGGGGCCATTTTGTCCCAACGTTCAACATCGGACTTATTTGTCATCAGGCTGGTTGGGCTTTATTCTTTGGCCGGTTTGATTTCCATATCTCCAATCGCCCGGGGTCCAAGAATGGAAAGGCAGATGCCCTGTCATGTTTAAGTGAGGTTGAATGCAAACCCACCTTTCCGGTTGCTGTTGGGGTAACCTGGGGGGTGGAGTCTGTAGTCCATAAGGCACTTCGTACCATCGTTACGCCCACCAAGTGCCCTAGTAACTTGCTATATGTGCCTGAGTCGGTCTGGACCAAGGTTTTACAGTGGGGTCACTTATCCGAGCTAGCCTGCCACCCAGATGCAGATCGCCCCATTAGGTTAATTAAGCAACGGTTCTGGTGGCCCTCGATTCTACGGGACACTTGTGACTTTGTGTTGGCTTATCCGGTCTGTTCAGTAGCTAAGAGTTTTAATAGACCCCTAGCAAGGCTTCTCCGGCCACTGCCTGTCCCTTTACTCCCATCCAGTGGCAACACTGTAGTCCTTACTGTGGTGGACAGATTCTCGAAGGCGGCACACTTTATTACCCTCCCCAAATTACCTTCAGCGAGGGAGACAGCAGCCATTGTTTTGGACCATGTCTTCCGTATTTATGGCCTCCCGGTCGACGTGGTTTCAGACAGGGGTCCCAAATTTGTGTCCAGGTTTTGGCCAGAATTCTGCCGACAACTGGGGGCGACTGCTAGCCTTTCTTCTGGGTACCACCCACAGACCAACGGCCAGGCCAAACAAACTAATATGGACCTGGAGAGGGTCCTGCGTTGCGCTGTGTCAGGGGAAGTCATGTTAGAGTTCCAAATTAACCATGGTTGAATATTCTTATAACTCCCTTCCTGTCTCGTCTACAGGGTTATCTCCTTTCCAGTGCTGCCTAGGCTACCAGCCCCCTCTATTTCCTTCCCTAGAACCAGACGCCACCGTTCTGTGCCCCCTCTTTACGTGTGTGGTCAGAAAGTCTGGTTGTCATCTAAAGACATTCCTCTTAGACTTCCCTCACGTAAATTGGGACCCAAATTCATCTGACCTTTTCCCATCGTCAAGGTGCTCAGTCCTGTGTTGGTTCGACTCAAATTAAGCCCTCAGTTTAAGAACATTCACCCGATCTTTCATGTGTCAAAGATCAAACCTGTTCTTCTGTCCCCCTGCAGCCCTTAACCTCTGCTCCTCCGCCTCCCAGACTGGTTGAGGGTGCACTTACATACACAGTGCGCCGTCTCCTGGATGTGAGGAGGAGAGGTAGAGGTTATCAGTATCTGGTAGACTGGAAGGGATATGGCCCGGAGGAAAGATGTTGGATCCCAGCTTAGGATATTCTGGACCGTTCTCTCATTGATCAGTGTCATCAGGTTCATGGTGAGTCTTCAGGGAACGCCAGGGAGCATTCTTAAGGGTACTGTCACCGTACCTTGCGCTATTGCTCTCTTCGCTTGCCTTGTGTTACAGATGACCTCTTTTTATGAGGCGGTAGTAAGGTGTTTGCATGTTTATATTCGGAGAGCAGCATTTACAGCAGATCTTTCAGTCCATAATATTGTAGTGACATTAACGTACTCTAAACTTAGTAACTCAATTAATATGACTAAGGTATGTGTTTAAAAACTGAAAGAGTACTGCTGACGATACTAACATAATAATACAATACTGAATAAACATAAACAAAGAACACTACTCACACACTTACCAACTCTGTAGAGACAGGACAATCAACACCAACTCGAACTGCATTTTTTAAAAAAAGGAGACAAATCCGGATTTTACCATTTCCAGATGCGAAAAGCTCTCAGGTAGAAAATGTTCCTTACAAACATATTTTTGTTGCATGTTAGCAGACCACTGTAATCCACACTTGAGTCCAGCTGTGCTCTCCTAGTGGTGAATTAAAAACAAAACCTTTGTTGCAGCACATTTATAAACGCAACACTGATGACCCATGTCTCCAAACAATTCTTCTTTTTAAAATTGTTTTAATTACGGTTGGCAACACAGCGTGGCGTCTCTCTGGTGTCTGAACATTGTAACAGGTAAAAACTTCGAAGTTTAAAGTCTTCTAAGTTATCATGCATATTAATGTAGTTGCACCTCATACACAATAGAGCGCACTGATTGTTTCGAACCAAGTCTATCTCGAATTAGTGATGAAAACTCAAAGACGTCACGTTGTACCCACCGGTACAGACATCCAGTCTTCACACTGGAATTAACACAAGAATCTAATCGCTGTGACATCTAAATTTATTCTAAATTTATTTTTAAACCGGAAGAACAAATTTGTTTGAAACGCAAAAACAAACAATTTTCACTTTTTTTGTGAAATATATATATGTCCCTATAGGGTTTGTAGCAGTGTGGCTACAATGTTGATATGACTGTCAACATCTTAAAAAATCTGTTTTGGTGTTTTGTGACCCTTTAAAAAATATATGCTTAAGATTGTTAATGGTTTGTGTTTATTTAAAAACCATTTTCTCAAACAAAACATGTATTTAGACCTGTTTTGTTATCATTGTGTCAACAAAACTAATACAGTGATGCACCTGTGCTTTGTTTAAAAAAAAAGAAAGTTGAGTGCAGACATCTGAGGTACACATCAGGGCACAAAGCTGAATGTGCTTGAACACACGCCCTAAACTGACACTGAGGAGAAAAATAAAACTGTTGAATAAAGTTATTTTTGTTTTATGTGCTTACAAAAGGAATATTCATTCATGTTATTTTCGGCTTAGTCCCTTTATTAATCTAGGGTCACCACAGAGGAATGAACCACTAACTTATCCAGCATATCTTTTATGTAGTGGATACGCTTCCAGCTGCAACCCATCACTGGGAAAAATCCATACACACTCATTCACACACATACACTACAGACAATTTAGTCCTAAAGTGCATGTCTTGAGACTTGTGGGGGAAAACAGAGCACCCGAAGAGAAAACCCATGCGAACACAGGGAGAACATGCAAACTCCACACAGAAATGACAACTGGCGCAGCAAAGGCTCGAACCAGCAACATTTTTGCTGTGAGGTGATTGTGCTACCCACTGCGCCACCATGAAGCCAAAAGGATTTTTGTTTCTTACTATTCCAATTGAACCACTGAAGGCATTTTATTTGTTTTGATTATATTTTTAAGCATTGAGCCAGGATAGTTGCTCGACGGCCCGCACTCACATTACATTCGGGCCTGGGCACGCTTACGTCATCAATGATGCGCTGTTCAGTAAGCGCTCTCGCTCAGCACAGTAGAGATTTCTTAAGTTATATTGTTTAAATCATTTGATATGCAGTGACATGCCGTCAAATATTTCGCAGAACAGATCAGCCACTTTTGACGCTCATAAACAATCATGTCCTCATGCTGCAGGAATTAGGAGGTTTGCTGAAGGTGCAGCTGACGTGCAGTGAGGGGTTTGTGTCTTTAATAAACGGGCCTGGGCACGGTTCGGATAGCATAGTGTGAGTATGCGATAACAGAGGTGACACTTTAAAAATACACAGAGCTATAATGAAAGCATTAAATTGCTTTTCAATTCCTTTTTATGTTCATTTAAGACAAAATAAGTTGTGTTTTAAAGAAAACTCACCAAGATCGACATATTTAGATGTTATTTTTATTAATATGTGTATATGTCTGTTCAAACATGCACCCAAAACCCAGCGTCCACCTTTGCTCTGCTTCAAATCGCGTATACAGAATCCTTTTGGGAAACAGTATCTATTTATCACTATGGAGCACGTCTGACAGTCACGCACAGTACATAAACTGACTGTTTTGAGGATTACATACAGTAGGAGGGGCGACAGCGCCTGTAATGGAAAAGAAGGGAATTCTGCCATTTTAAAATATTTTATTCAAAGTATTTTCATGCCTAAATGAAATGAAAGGACAGAACAGATTCACATTTAAGAGCAAGGGGCGTCCCCTGGTAGTTTGGCGGTATGGGTGCGTATAGGGGGATCGGCTCTTTAATGTTTATTGCCACCCTTCAAAGATTGAAAATACAGGAGAAATATGGGAAAATAACATTATGGGATGATAGCAGGATAGAACTGTAAAATACAGGAGAATCCCGAGAAAAACGGAATGGTTGACAGGTATGGTAGACTAAGGTTTCAATGGTATTTAATTTATTTCAATGGGTGAGTAATTAATAACATCATTTTCATTTCTGGGTGAACTAACCCTTTAAGACATCATGGCACCTGAAATGCATATTCACCACTCGGGATGGTGGTATTGCTGTACTGCAGGCTGTTTTTCAATATCTGTACTGTGTCGGAAACCAAGAGAGACACATTTTATCCATTAGCCAAACTTTATTAAATCCTGGGGCACTCGGGAAAATAGCAGAGCGATTATTGCTTTTTTACAAACGACTAGTTTTGTGTTACAATATATTGCCTCTTTAGCCACTCTAAAAATAATTTCTGGCATTGCCAGTGTTTATGCTATGCAAAATGCTGCTCTCTGCAGTACTGACTTGGTTGCAGTGCCATTGAGCACCATGCTTGTTAATGCCATGCCCTTAATACCTGGCTCTCAGGGGGCCCTTTACCCAACACCCACTATCCTCAGCTCAAGAGTCCTGGCCAGTGGGCAGCACAATCAGTGTGGAATAGCCTCAGGCTATCATTCTAGTCTTAATCACATCGCCACAGTGAGTTATGGCTCATCGGTTAAACACTTGTCTGATATCTGACAGAAAACTTGAGACACTCATTAGATTTATAAAACTCTCTTGAGTTTAACTGGTATAATTTTGTGGTTGGCAGAGTTTCTAATGGTCAGAGATTTGGAGAGCAGGGTGACTGATGGCCTGTTTGTTGGAAATTTGAAACAAAAGCTTCACAAAACAATTTGCATGCCTGTCTAATTAAATATCATGCTCCTTGGATGTTGATGTATTAAATATTATGGATAATTTGATTAAGTGACAGTTTTGTGCAATTCACACTTCTGTTAATTGTATGATCAGGCACAGTTGTACTCACCTCAGAATTTAAGAAAAAATATATTTGCATACATTTGAACCTGTCAAAAGGTATACTGTGACAGACAACTCCGTATTCATTATGGCATTATTGATGGTCTATAAGGCCACCTATTGGAAAAGACTGAATTTGCATTTTTACTCAGCATGTCTACTGTTTTTGATTTGTTCATGTACGTATTTTATAGAATAAGTTTGCAAAGCTGAAGTCACATCATATTGTTTTTTTGGGGATATTCTGGAGAGATGAACTCTTTCTTTTTATATATACTTTTTTATTTATAGTATACTTTTTGAATATGGCAATGAAAACACATATGGTAGTTTAATATATTTTTATTTTATTTATTTTGTACATTTATTTAAATATCACGTTTCATTTTTGTAAATAATAAAGGCTTTATTAAATATAATTTTTTGACTTTTGTGGTATACTTTTGTGGTATACTCACTAAATTAAGTTCTTGATCCAGTTACGGTATATTATAGTTTTTTACAAGTCCCTAAAAATAAAAAAGGTCACACCAGTAATGCCAACTAAAAGCTTCAAGCAAAAACTTAAGTTCCACTCAAGTGGCTCTGCAGCGAGCACCTTCTCTTACAATAGGTATTCTTCTATATATTTATGTAACACCAGTGACACAACTTCAGGGCACTACTACTTTCATTATACTGTATGCAATATTTATTCAGCATTCTGTGTTTCATGTCATTTACATCTCATACTTTACATGATCATTATGGATACATTGCTGTATTTTGAATTAACTAGTTTTTATTTTTTGCACTTTCCCTTTGTACGTGGTAGTGAAAACAAGCAGTTTTATGGTGCCTGGAATTCTACATACATATGGAAGTCATACATAATAAATTAAATGTATATTTGGTCAAATAACATGTTGCATATTTAAAAATATAAAGAAATTGTACACCTAAAGTGGTTTTAACATGCAATATTTATTATTAGGCTATAAACAGAAATAATTGACACTTTTGTAGAATGACCATTTTACTTGGTTTTCTAAAATACAATCTAATTTAAATCAACAACCCAAGCTAAAATAGTTTCTTTGTGTGGGATCTTGATTGCAGCGGTTTTCGCTAAATTTAAATTACTGCAGATATCTCAGCCTGTGACAAAGTGACAAATAAACACTTTCATTATATTAATATTAACAGTCACACTTTACAATAAGGTTCATTAGTTAATGTTAGTTAATGCATTCACTAACATGAACAAACAATGAACAATACATTTACTACAGTTTTTGTTCATGTTAGTTAATGTTAGTTAATGAAAACACAGTTGTTCATTGTTAGTTCATGTTAATTCACACTGCATTAACTAATGTTAACAAGCATGAACTTGGATGTTAATAATGCATTAGTGAATGTTGAATTATGATTAATAAATGCTGTACAAGTGTTGTTCATGATTAGTTCATGTTAGTAAATACATTAGCTAATGAACCTTATTGTAAAGTGTTACCATATTAATATATTGAAATGTTTGTCTTATTCCTAGCTTAAAAAATGAAAATAATTGAATTGTACCTTGAAAAAATATCTAGGTACTAAATAATTTTTTAAATCATATTATCCAGTCAACAATGCTCAATGTACAGTATACTGCTAGCCAGCTAATTCATTGTACTTAAGCAAAGACAATAGAATCCACAAGACATGTCACTTGTGTAGTTTTGAATGAGGAAAAGTGTAATGGTCGATATGGAATGAAGCCCCGCCTACTAGTACAGGAGCCAATCATCGATCGCTATTGACCTTATTCTTCAAAGCGGAAGTGCGCTTGTTTTTGCGATTGTTTTAGAACTTCCGATTCAACTGTCTATGGGAGAAATGACAAGGAATAATAAACAGCAGAAAACGGTCAAACTACTTGCTCTACAAACAAATGTTTGAATGACTATACAGAAAAAACCTGAATAAAATAATAATAAAATATCAGTTTGCAACATCAAGCAGCATAACGATACTTTTTAACGTCCTAAAATGAATGTAAGTGAATGAGCCAAAAAGATTCAATTGGCTGCACCCGCTCGTATGTGAAAAATAAGGTGAATAGACTGACGTTTCTCTGGCGAGAAGCTCGGACCAGACGTGTGCTTTTACAACAGTTTTTGTGTTAAACAAACAAACTGGAATCTCAGTGAATACTTGCTTCACAGACACAAGAAATATATTTAAATAAAGCTTGAACGTGCCCTTTTTTTTGGTTTTGTAATCTGTATTAAACGAACACGAGGTACAGCCTGTCCTGTCAAACACACATTAGATGAAGGCAACTACTCAAACACCCCACAAACTTGTAAACAAGGAGTCACTTTCATTTCTGGAGGAGATTCACCATCAAGACCAAGTTGTGAATAATTTCAGAAAACCACCATGATCAGACAAAGCATTATTCAGACGATTATAATGTGGAAAACTACCATAAATGTGGTTGGTCTTGTGATCTTGTTCCTTTCGAGTGCGCATGCGCATTAGCTTGGGCAAACTCAGAAAATGGCAATTTTGTTTAATTTGAATGTTTTGAAATGAAACTTATGAGACAGTTGTTGTTTAATTTTATTGGGGATTGCAAAAATGTAATGTAATCGTATGTTTGGCAAACAGTTTTGGAGAATTTGATGTTTCCCCATACAGTCAGAATCCCAGACCATACTGCCCGAGAGAAGTTTCAAAGATGGCCACCATTTAAAATGACTTCCCTTAAAGGAGACTTTGACCTAACCAAGTTAGCAAAAACAGCATTGTAAAAAGTTTTGGCATTCCATTTATTGTGAAAGCTGTTGTAAAAATGGTATAGTACATTGCAGTGGGATGTAACATTCACAGAATCAATTATTTGTAGAGGTTTGTAATCAGTTTAGGTTCATTCATTTCAACTGCTGTTGACTTAATGAAACAATCACTTGATTACATGCTTTTTGACATACAGACAGATTGACAGATATACTGTGATAGTTTGATGCCATCTTGTAAAAAATGTTAGTATATGCTCCATTTAGCCATTTTCGTTTCTGTCAGCTTTGCATTTAATTAAAGAATTACATGTAGTAAGTAGGATGAAGTAAATCCAGGTGGTTGTTTTCCCAGAACAAAGCCCTTCAGTCTTTTGCAAAAGCCCTCTGCTTTTACATCAGGCCGCCGATGATCCTGTCGGGATTTATTTTGCAATAACAACCACCTGGATGTGCTTTATCCATTATATGTCACAGTGCTACTTGTGTAATATTGCTCATCAGTCTGTAGTTTACCCAAATTTAGGTTTATATCCATAACTAATGACCTTGTGTGATTTTCCTCTATGTTCTATAGGCTATATTGTGTCCTGTGGTCCTTTACTGTACAGCATTACACAGACTGCTTTGACCATAGTTTGGATCTGGATGAACAACAACAACAACAACAACAACAACAACAAAATGTTTTGATTATTGGTTACTTAGGCAAAAGCTTATATCTGGGAACATGGTGCCCTTTCAGCAAACCCCATGTTTTGTTATTTCCACACTGCAGAAAGGACTTTTCTTTAATGAAAAACAAACAAAAGATATCTTTGTTGTCTTTTGCGAGCCTGTGATTTAATATCCATTGTTTAATTTGTGTTGTATAAAACAGTGTATACTCATAAAATGGAAGCAGTTTAAGTACTGCTTATAGATGATTAAGATCACTGGATGTAGCTTTTACATAAATCATTTTAAACCAAGGAAATAACTGTTGTTCATATCTATCTCTACACATAGGCAATGAGACCTTGTTACACACGAGTAAAGCTCTTTGGATCTGAGTAGAAATAAATCAAATGTTTTACATTCTTAATGTATGTAATGTCTATTTTAAAGACATGCTAAACAAAAGGAGTTGTTTCCGGGCTTGTGGTACATTGAAACCCTTACACTGTCGTACCACATGTCAATAATGGAAAAGTGTTGCTTACAGTAAACACAAGTATGTTCAATATATCATTCAAAAGAGGCCCCACGTCCATAAAGCTCTTTTTGAAGTTAGGAGGGGGTTGGGAATCTGAAACATGATATTACAGCTTTGAGTATTCCATCTCTGCTTTTACCCTTGGCCAGAAATCATTCAGGACTTTGCTGGTTTGAATTCCTACCACTGCAACCACAGGCTAGTGAAGAATTCAGAAGAATTACTCAGGTAACCATCAACCTGGACCATGTTTTCCTCTTTTGGGGATTTGTCTGGTGCGCACAATGGTAAAAAAAAAGAAAACTCTAAGTAATAATCTGCCTCATTTCTCTTGCACTAGACAGAACAACCATATGGCAATTTCAGTCTCTTTACTGTGGTACCAGTTTCTTATTGCACTCAAAATAAGACTTTTACTGCTTGTTCAAACTACCTATTTAAAATGAGTTGAAACACAACTCTTAAGTTTTTTGGGGACAACCTGATTGTTTTAACTTCAACACAAAATCGATTTGTGTTGGGAGAACAGAAAGGAATTATGTAGAACCCAGCATTTTTTTTACAGTTTGGCTTTATATTAGCAGAAAATGTACTTACATCCTAGTATATGGGTATTTTCATCATAAGCACATTCACAGGCAGTGTGCTGACCCAGTGACGCTGACAGACAGAGTGATGATGGCAGGCAAACAACATCATCCTGACCTTCTTTCTGAATGACCAACATCAAGTGGTCTTTATGAAATGTAAGTGTAACCAGAGAATTGACACTGACAACAGGGGTGCGGATCCAAATCCAGGGTTATTAGAACGGTCAGGCAAGTAATGGTCAACACAGAGGCAAATAGATGTATACAGGCATTCCAGAATCAAAGTCAATAGGCAGGCAGATGGCCAGAGGCAGGCAGCACACAGGAATAAACAAATAAAAGAGGATCAAAAACACAGCAAAACAAGATAAAAGAATCCACGTTGTAGTGTCACACAAACAGTAGACAAGACTCTGCGACTAGAGAAAGTGTGTTTGCTAGAGATTACTGTGTGTAATCAGTCCTTGACAATCCTCCGGTGGTGTGTGTAATCAGTCAGGATAAGGAACATGTGTGTGTGAGCAGAGTGCATGTATGGAGATGTAGTTCATAAAATGCCGGATTTGTAGTCCGTAAGTGACTGTGCATGCATTCCAGCGATCTATAGAGTTAAGATCGCTGATGATCGTGACAGTAAGCTGCTTTCGTACACTGGAGGAAGTACAGAAGTAAAAGTGTCTGAAGGATAATGCCATGGTTCCAGTATTTCTTTTAGGCATGTATGAGTGTTTTAAAATAATTTTTATTTATGCAAAAATTATGTAGATTGTGTTAAACTACAGAGACAGACACACTTTTCCATATCAGGCTTGGGTGCGTTTTCCAAACAACAACATAACTCTGAACTATCATAGTCCTATGCATCGTCTGGGAAAAGAACAATGTAGTGACAATGTATTTTCCCAAAACTGTAGTTTGTCTGTAGCATTACTTTATAATGTAAAACATCCACAATGATGCTCTAAACGGGGTGGAGTAACTTCTTTAGAGAAATGCCTTTTGACTTTTGTTGTGCAAATTATTTTACATGCACACACATTTTTTTTTAAATCCAATATTAGTTTTTGTATAAACATGCACTCGTTTTTCATATTAATTGAAATAAACAGCACATTGGGCACAGGGCCTTTGTTTCCTTTACAAATATTATTGAGAATATTGCATATTCTTTTCTTAAATATAAAACCACTTACGAAAAGCTAACACATATTCTAATTTCATATATAAATCATCACGTTAATGGTTTAAATTTCTAGTAGGCTATTTATTCATTCATTCATTTTCCTTCGGTTTAGTCCCTTTATTCATCAGTGGTCGCCACAGTGGAATGAACTGCCAACTTATGCAGCGTATGTTTTACACAACGGATGCTCTTACTAAGAGTACTGGGAAACATCATACCCTCTCATTCACACACATACACTACAGCCAATTTAGTTTATTCAATTCACCTACAGTGCATGTTTTTTAGCACCCCGAAAAAACCCATGTGAACACCATTCAAACCACTGCAGAAATGTTGTAGCGTATAGGCCCAATACAGTACATATATATTTTTTTATAAATAGCATAGGCTGCTATATATTAAAACCGTTACCATAACCTATATATCTTTGTTTTCAGGAGCTTTGGAGACATAACGTAGATTGTGCTTTCCATAGGTCACCTATAGCTTTGGACATGTGATTTCAAAGTGCACTACAAAAAGAGGAGAAGGGATTGCTCAAACTGAACTATAAAAAATACTTTGAGAGCAAATTACACATAAGAGAGATGACTGTAGTTTTTTTTTTAAATCATTCTGATTTAATGTGATGATGTGTTATTCTGATTTAATTCATTTAATGTTGGAACATTCTAAATCAATAGGGCTTAGGATAACTGGGAATAGAACACAGCCAGGAACTATGATTCCAACTACAGCTCTCAAGGTGTAGTTGCACACATACAAGTTTGTGAATCTTCATAGGAACAATGGATTTGGGAAACACCTAATCAATGAAGTATGTTTGTAACAACGGAACTTGCGATTTAAAGTCGGGGTCACAATAGAGTTTGAGCATGAAAAATTCTGTCGGACGGCGCTGCAAAAAGGGTGTGAGATTAAACAAGATAATTAGACATTGAAAAAGCTCCATATTTAAAATTTATGTCATCACATGATGCGATTTCACAGGTCAGATATCACCAAGCTTAAACTTTCCAATGCAGCGAACTGTGAAACTTGTCGCAAAAGCTTGCATTTCTGGTCCGCCGCATTCGCATGCATATGAATAGAAGTCTACTGGGTGAAAAGTGCAGTGTGACCGCAGCCTTAGATAGCTGATGAAGGTTTTTTAAACGCACCCCTTAGCAGTTCTGTTTGCTTGTTCCATTCCATGTTGATGTGATCCAGTCAGTACAGAAACAGTTTAATTTTCTACTGTGGTGCCGATAAGGAATCTCTTACAAAGTGCTTGTCTCCACATAGACATCAGAGCCAAGTATACCAAGTATACAAGTACAGTTTATCCGGAAAGTATTCATAGCTCTTCACTTTTTCCACATTTTTTATGTTACAGCCTTATTGCAAAATGGATTAAATTCATTTATTTCCTCAAAATTCTACACAAAATACCCCAAAATGACAATGTGAAAAAAAACCTGAAACATCACACCTACATGCGTATTCACAGCCTTTGCTCAATACTTTGTTCATGCACCTTTGGCAGCAATTACAGCCTCAAGTCTTTTTGAATATGATGCCACAAGATTGGCACACCGGTCTTTGGGAATTTTTGCCCATTCCTCTTTGCACTACCTCTCAAGCTCTATCAGGTTGGGTGGAAAGCGACTGTGACAGCCATTTTCAGATCTCCTAGAGATGTTCAATAGGATTTAGGTCTGGGCTCTGGCTGGGCCACTCAAGGACATTCACCGAGTTGTTGTAAAGCCACTTCATTGATATTTTGGCCGTGTGTTTTGGTTCATTGTCCTGCTGGAAAATGAACCGTCACCCCAGTTTGAGGTCAAGAGCACTCTGAAGCAAGTTTTCATTCAGGATGTGTCTGTACATTGCTGCATTCATCTTTCCCTCTATCCTGACTAGTTTTCCAGTTCGTGCTGCTGAAAAACATCCCTACAGCACAATGCTGCCACCACCATGCACTGTAGGGATGGTATTAGCCTGGTGATGAGCAGTGCCTGGTTTTCTCCAAATGTAACACCTGTCATTCACTCACAAAGAGTAAAATTTTAGTCTCATCAGACCAGAGAATTTAGTTTCTTATGGTCTGAGAGTCTTTCAGATGCCCTTTTGGCAAATTCCAGATGGGAAGTGGCTTCCGTCTGGCCACTCTACCATACAGGTCTGATGGGTGGATTGCTGCACAGATGGTTGTCCTTCTGCAAGGTTCTCCTATTTCCACATAAGAACGCTAGAGCTCAGACAGAGTGACCATCTGGTTATTGATCACCTCCCTGACTAAGGCCCCTCTCCCCCGATCACTCAGCTTAGATGGCCGGCCAGCTCTAGGAACAGTCCTGTCGTTCCAAACATCTTCCACTTACGGATGAGGCCACTGTGCTCATTGGAACTTTCAGAGCAGCAGACAGATTTCTATAACCTTCCCCAGCCTTGTGCCTCGAGAAAATTCTGTCTCAGAGGTCTACAGACAATTATTTTGTCTTCATGCTTGTTTTTTTCATGCTGAATTAATTTATCACAGGTGAACTCTAATTAAGCTGCTGAAATATCTCAAGAATAAAGAGTGGAAGCAGAATGTACCTGAGCTCAATTTAGATCTTCACGGCAAAGGCTGTAAATACTTATGTACACGTGATTTTTCAGGGTTTTTATTTTGAATACATTTGCAACAATTTCAAAAATTAATTTTTCACATTGTCATTATGGGGTATTGTGTGTAGAATGTTGAGGAAATAAAATTTTTTAATCCATTTTAGAATAAGGCTGTAACATAAAAAAATGTGGAAAAAGTAAAGTGCTATAAATACTTTCCAGATGCACTGTAAATCATAGAAACCATAGAAATATTATTACGCATGGACAGGTCTTGCTTGCTATACAACCAAAAACGTACTAGCCATAATTACATTTTTAATGGTTTTTAAGTTTGTAATTGTGATATAAAGTACAATAAAGTCCTCTCACCGGTGAATGATGTGCTGTTACAATGACACCTATGGTCTTATGTTTGGTGTTTGTTCATGACTTCAGGAGATGTGGCTTTGGATGGCAGTTTGCATGTAGGTGACAGACATGCATTTTCAATGCTATCAGGTTAAAATTTGCATTTTCCCAGATCTCCTATACTGCACCTTCAAGTAATGTATTTGTTTAGTTTGAACACAATGCTTTTTTGATAAACAGTGCAAAAAGGCTTGCCCCTGTTTATGAAATTATTTATTCTTCAACAATCAGTCTCCTCTGATTTCTGAACAACAGTCTTAAAAGGGCCTAGTTCTTCCTTTCTTTTCTTTACTTTTTTGGGGGGTGTCCATACGAGTGGGGCAGAAGACGATGGTAAAGGCAGAGCAATAACAGGAGAGTTAATGGGATTATGCAAATGAGAGCGCCCTTAAAAGGCCCCATTTGATGTGTTTAATGGAGATTATGGAAATGGTTCACTGGCTTCGGCATTTGGAGTGGAAATGAAAGGTGCTGGAAAGGTTTTGGGAGAAGGTTTAGTAAGGAAGGGACACAAATAAATAAATAAATAAATCCAATGGGACTGCATGTCAGTTTTGTGGGGAAAAAAGGCAAGGTGGACTGAGGTATGATTCAAACAGGATGAGGAGTGGAGAGAGTGAGGTTGTTGCTCTGCTCAAAGGTTATTATGCTCTTTTGCAGTTCGGGGCAGAGGTAGTTTTTTGGGTCACACTCTATTCTCGCTATTACTAAATGAGTTTTGCCTCAATAATCTCATTAACTCTTTCCCCAGCAACGTTTTTGTGTGACTAATTAATAGTGAGTATCTCTAATAAACTGAAGTGTTACAGATTGTTTTAATGTTGATGTTATTAACTCATAAAAGTTGAAATATGCACTCACAGACCATTCTCTCCAAAAGTGTATTTCCTGCTTGAGATCGGTGTTGGGATAAAGCATAGTAGCATAAGTTACATATTAATATTACTTTCAGTAATGCATTAACTTTTTTATTACTAAAATAATTAAGTAATAATATTTTGGTTACTTTTTAAAAAATATCATGTGAGCTACTTTTTAAGTTTAATTAATTAGTTTTTAAAATAAATTGCTGAATTAAAATTTACTTTGTAGCGTTGAATCATGCACTTAATTAGAAAAACTTGTCGGATCAGACAGAAATGAAGATGGCTCTGGCTTACATTTCTGCGATGGAAGTATTCTCATTATTTTGAATGCATTGGAAAAATGGAAACGTGGATTGTTTCAGTGTACAGTGATTTTACATAACAATTATGGTAAAAGGTACAAATATAGCAAACACATTGCTTTAAACGTTCATTAATATGTATATGCGTCATGTAGCACTGAGGTCAGGAAGTTCTCAGAAGATTTAAAATTAAATTTGTTATGTTTTTTTTTTTTTGTCAAATGTAGGTGTAGGTTATACAGTACATTGTTAATTGCAGAGCTCCTCCATTAAAAAAAAAGAAGAAAAAAAAAACACCCTGCAAATTCTGAAAGAGATCAAGAAAAGTAGCACAAAAGTAACACATTACTTACAAAAAAAGGAACGCGACTAGTTACTTTTTTAGGGAGTAACTGTAATGCATTACTGTAGCACATTTTGAAGTTGGAATCAGTCACCAAAGTGCAGATGATGTTGTGTACCTCTCTGTGAAACTGCCTCTCCAGGTGGCAGAAACACAAACAATCCATAGTTTCCTTAAGACTACATCTCCACTTTCTGTTCTCTTTAGCTGGAAAATCGCAGCTCAAGCAAATGCTTGACTCAACATGCTGTCATATACAATGCCATCTCTTTATGTCCTTTATTCATTTTTCTTCAGCTTAGTACCTTTATTCATCAGGGGTCACCACAGCTGAATGAACTGCCACCACCTCTATATATTTAGCTAAATTTCACTCTTCACAGCAACAGCATTACTCACACCACCAAACACCATAGCTTTGAAAATTTCTCAAGTGGCTCACAAAATCAGAGGCAGATATTAGCAAATGCGGCTGTAAGAGTTACTTAAAATATCTAATTAGTATTCAAGTTTGCACTGTCCAATGGGGAGTGCACTTCTACGCATATCAAAAAGTTTTTCCTCCAAATGTGCAGTATATGTCGCCCAGTGGAAACAATGTCCATATTGGGATGTATTTGACCTAGACCTCCACAGCAGGGTTTCTGAAGGTATATTCATTGCACAGTTTGACACCACCACCGCCCACTCCATCATGACTTGTTTCCAAATCCATTACTCTACCCCCTCTTACCCAGACACATTCTCCATTCAATTTACCACTTATGTTCAAAGACCCACAACCCTTCAAATCCAGACTTTGAGCATACATCTCCATTTGTGGCAAACAACAAGAATCTGTGCATCTCTCTTATTAATTAGTGATGCCTCAAGATTCATGCTCTAGTATCACAACATAGACAAGGCCAGTTTGATTAAAATCAGTGGAACTTGGGTTGCAAAGACTGACATCACTTCTGCCTTCAAACTGATACCCATGCATCCAGTTACACTGCATTTTTTCAGGATACAATGGCATGAGAAAGTTTATTTTGCCATAGAGTAGCCAAAAGTAGCCCCAAAATCTGACATGTTAACAGAAGACTTTCGCACCTTATTCTCCTCCTAGACCATTTTTGATAATTTCACCTCCTTTTTTTATGAAAATTACCATCACTCTGGAAAAAAACAACTGGCCACACTACATCCATTGACTTTTCTGCATTAACTTAAAACCAGGTCTCCCTTCCCAAAGAGAAGATTGATAAAATGATGTCCTCGTTGCTCTAAACATGATCTCCTTTCCCTGCTCGGTCATTTAAACATCACAGTGGACAACATCCCCCAGGGCTGTCCTTTTATCTTGTAACTCTTTTTACTACTTTTCACTAATCTCTTCAGTTCACACACTTGAGGACCCCATTTTCATATCTCTAATACTATATTATGGGTAATGTACTTTAGACAATGGAACGGCATTTCCATTTTTTTAGCAACCTTGTTTTGTCTCACAATGACATTCGATTATTTACTGATGCAACTCCCTCAATCTGCTTCAGAGGCTTTTACAGCTGTAATTGCTTTGCATCCCTCTGGCCTCCACAGCTGCAGGACACATCACAGTCCTCTGCACTTTTGAAGCTTTACCCCATCGTGGACTTCTAACATTATTTAAATTCAATGCACCAGTGAAGCAACCAATCACTGCAACAATAAAGGCTCTTCCGATTCTAAAACAGTTAATATGGAGCCACCAATGTATTGTAGTCGCTAAACACATTCCCAGTTCACAAAATCAAATCACTGACTCTGTCTCGCTTTATTTTTAGTAATAATTAAGGACATTGGCTCAAGAGGCTGACCTGTTCCTAACTCCAATGCCTCATTATTCTGAATTATTATTCCCTCAACCCACCTGTTAAAAACCCTATCTAATGCATTCAATTCAGTTCAATTCATCTTTATTTCTATACTGTTTTTACAATGTAGATTGTGTCAAAGCAGCTTCACAAAGAAGATTATACCACTTATACCACTTACCTGTGCCAGTCCAGTTTTCAGAGTTAAAGTTCAGTTTAGTTCAGTTCAGTGTGGTTTAATTTTCACTGCTGAAAGTCCAAACACTAAAGAGCAAATCCACCGAGGCACAGCTCCACAAATCCCAAACCATGCAAGCCAGTGGATCAGTTGCGTAGACTCCTTCAGTCAAGTTGGCAGCATGTAGATGCTTTAAATCATTTAACCTTTTATAAAATACACAATATACTTCCAAACACTTAATTGATCTCATTCTTAACAGCATTTTAGGACTTCATGTTGGGTCCATCAAAGACTTCATACTTGATAAGAATTTAGATAATCCATTAAGTTAGACAAACATTCAAAATATTCTCCACTCAGGGTACCAGCCTCTCCATACCACCCACACTCTCAGACCCCATTTATACTAATAGGTTTTCGTTTTAAAACGCATAAGTTTTGCTATAGTTACGCCTTCTGTCCACACTACCTCTGAGTTTTCAAGGGCCGAAAACAGAGCTTTTTAAAAATGCTGAAGAGGCCGTTTTCATGTTAAAACGCTGCTGCTGAGTGTTAGTGTAGATGGGGAAATTGAAGACATCTGAAAATGGAGGGGTGGCTGCAGACATTCGCGCTACCTGATTAGGGCTCTTTCTTCAATATTAAGTACCTTACACAAAGTTCTGTCTTTCATCCTTTAATTTTAATTTCAGACTTTGCAAGTTTAATATGGAATACAAACTTCCGAGGACACGTTGGGTAAATCTTCAAAGCGAACAGTGTACTTTATAACATCATTAACAATAAAATGAAAACATGATATAAGGAACTGTCTATTTACATTTTGATATTAACAACTTAACAGACACCAAACATGTTAAGACATCATGTAGCTACATATGTATATGACCATCATCTTCACTGTATGCATATTTAGAACAAAATGGAGCCTATAACATAACTGCCTCATTTCATTTTCAGGGAAAAATATAAAAAAACCCTCTCTTTTGCTGAATATCAGTTTTAATAAACAATAATGGCCATTAGTATAACATACTATAACATACAAGTATAACATACAATAAGTTTATGCAATATAGGAAATAAAGGCAAGCAATCAGTCAAATGTGCAGAATCAGTGTACGTGGTTACATAAATTAATATATTAACTTATCTTTGCGCTCAGCCAAAACATGTTACCTGAGAACAATAGATTCAAAAGACCAAAGTCAGGGAATATGTAGTCAGATATAGACAGCAAATTTAATTAAATATTACGTTAAACAAATAAAGTGAGATTAGATCCAGTGGTAGATTCTTAATGAACCGTCCAACAGATCACAATCTTAGTCCACATGAAAACATGAGATGCCAATGCACATTTAAGCGTCATGTCTTATAACTCAGCTCCTATTGCAATTTCTCCAGTGCTAAAGAATAGCAATACACTTTATTAAATGACATCTATTTACACAGAGGTTTATTTTAATTCTTGGCTGTGTTTACATTTGCATTATAGCTTAAAAACAACAACACAATACAATCTCTGTCAGTCTCTTTTGTCGAGTTTAATTATAATTTAGCCTATATTTAATTTTAGGTTACTCTGTCTGGTGGTTTAATTTAGATAGCTTACCCAGTCCATGCTATAACAAACCTCTACACCCATTAATCCAAAACACCAATTTTTAACATCTATTTCAGGGCATGCTCACACTATGCTATTCGAACCGTGCCCAGGCCCGTTTCCTGGATTGTTTGAGAAGTGTGAGTGCAAGCATGTCTAAGCCCGAAACTGAAAGCGAGATGTGACTTTTAAGGGACTGTTTCATATGGATTAATTAATCATTCGTACTGTTCAATGAACGCAAACTGTCGTAGATTATTAAAGACGCAAATCCCTCACTGCACGTCAGCTGTGCCTTCAGCAAATTTCCTAATTCCTGCAGCACGAGGACTGTTTATGAGCGTCTAAAGTGGCTAATCTGTTCGGCGAAATATCAGACTGCGTGTCACCTCATATCAAATGACTTAAACGATATAACTAAAGAAATCTCCACTGTGCTGAGCGAGAGCGCTTACTGAACAGCGCATCATGGATGACGTAAGCGCGCACAGGCCCGAATTTAATGTGAGTGCGGGCCGTCGGGGGAGACGGGAGGGGGGGGCAAGCGTGCTTTGGCCTGGTTCAAGGCAACTGTACATAGTGTGAGTACGGCCTCAGAGTACACATCATGCTATGTGCCTTTGTGAGAGAACAAGAGCAAGTGTTGGGTACTGCATTAGGGCTGAACTTATTTAAGATTGTTCCAAATATGGTCAATAAGAAAATTTTGATACTAGGGATATTTTATAAAGTAATAAATGATCATATAAACATGCAGTAAAATATTATATGTTAATATAATATAAACCTATAATATATAATTTTGAAATTACTTAATCCACATACCTACTATGTAGACATCAGAGAACAATTGAACTTATTGAATCGAAGCAGTATATGGCACCTTTAAAGTGAACTTTGATAAACTTAAAAATAAGGAAGTATTATTATAATTGTTGTAATCTTAAAATATAGCCTGCATGGGGCATGCATATTAATAATCCTGTGTGCAACATATCAATCTGTGTTTTGGCTGGTAATCACCTGATGATGCGGCTGCTCGTCAGGACTGGATGACGTAGACATAACTTAAAGTACATGAAAATCTTGAGCGCATGCCCAGATTTTTTTATAGGACACATTTACAGTAAATTGTCAACCAATCTAGAAATACTAGTCTGTCTTTGTGTAGCTTTAGTCAAAATTCCATGTTTTCCCCCGGTGGACAGGCTTACCCATCTGAAGTCCTTATCTCTTTTTTGTCAGCAAGAATGCTCCCAGTCAGGATTCTCTTTCTTTTTCTCTACCTGGTGCGGCTTACCCATCTGATTCCATGAGTCTTGATATCCTGTCAGATGTCAGGGAGAATTCTCCTGGTCAGGCTCTATAGCAAGCCCTGCAAACAAGCTTGCAACAAGGCCATTTGAGAGTTTGCTTGCTGAGGAAACTTTGGCCCCTTAGTGCTGGCCCTACATTGGCAGGCCACATTTAGCCCACACGAGGCCCTCACTAGGCCCACAGAGTGATTGTGCTTGTTAAAAGCATGTGTGTATCATCAATTCTCAATAAAGCTGCGGTCACACTGGACTTTTCTCTTTATGGACCATTCATACGCACGCGAATGCGTCAGATTGAAAACACAAGCTCATGCGACAAGTTTCGCAGTTCGATGTGTTGCAGAGTTCAAGTTTAGTGGATTCTGACGTATGAAATCGCATCATGTGACTGTGTGAGACCAATCGAAGATCAAAATATGACCTCTCTGTACAGAAATTTTAAATATGAAGCAATCACTCACCTTTTTAAATGTCTAATCATCTTGTTCAATCCCGCCTTTTCTTGCAGCGCCATATGACATGTTCAAACTCTAGTGTGACCGCAGGATAACACTAAATTAATCGCTTAATTATCTTATTAACTTTATCAGTGCATCTATGAATCAATTTAGCTGAGGTTTAAGCTGTGTGAGAGGTTTAACAGAATGACTCTCATATGTCACTCATGTTCGAGCCTTTTTATGCACACAAATCATTAAAGCAGGGGTGTCCTAACTTGGTCCTGGAGGTCTGGTATCCTGCATAATTTAGCTCCAACGTTTTTTAGCATACCTGACTGGAAGTTTCTAGTATACGTAGAAAGAGCTTGATTAGCTGGTTCAGGTGTGCTTATTTGGGCTTGGAACTAGAACACTGGCCCTCCAGGACTGAGTTTGGACCCCCCTGCATTTAAAGGACCATATCTTCAAACTTCAAAGTGGGTCCTGCCCATCCAAGACCAGTGTGGGCTTTCTGGGGGGAAGGTGAGGGCTGCCCATGCAGGCCCAATGTTAATGGAATTCCAAAACTCAATGGTTCTCCATTGGAGCAACCTGTGTAATATATAGATTGCCTCCCAGTGGTAATCCTTTCCCTCCCTATGTTTTACTGTCTCTAATCTTTAGTGTCTTTTTCCAATAAAGGTGAAAATCCCTAAAAAAATGTTATGCATAAAAGTTATCTGTTTAAAAAAGTCAATTCTAATAGGTTTGGGTGAGGATTGGATAGATTTTGGATTTAATATTATTGCATTTACACGATTCTAACCACCAGGTGTCCCTACCATGTGCTGTTCCAAACACTTTGAAACAGTGATTCAATTGTTTTGAAGCTTTGAAAAGCTTTATTTTTCTCATCACTAGCTTGCAGACTGATGATTGGCAACTAGAAAATACTCTAGTAATTCTTTCTCTTTTTAAATTGTAAGCCAAAGCTTAAAGGCATAGTTTGTCCAAAAATCATGGTTTCAAACCTATATCAGTATCTTTATTCTATTGAACACTAAGAAACATATTTTGAAGAAAGCTAAAGCCTGTAACAATTGTCTTCCACCATAGGAAAACAAATACAGTGGTTACAAGTTTTCAGCTTTGTTGACATTTTTTGTGTGTGTGTTTAACAGAAGAAAGAAAGTCAAACAGATTTGGAACAGTTAAAGGTTGAGTAAATAATGACAGAATTTTCAGGTTTCTGTGAATTATCCTCTTAAAGTCCAGGACATACCAAGCCGTGTCATCTGTGGCTGGTCCCATCTGGACCAAAAAGATTTATGTGAACACACCAAAAGGTCAACAGCCAACTGACACGAGAGCACAGGGTTCTGCACAATCACATTGTAAAGTTTTGATTTGCCGTATTGGGCATTACTTAATCTTTAGATTCTCATTGCTCCTGTTATGTCTTGACTATGTTTTGATTTTGGACAGTTCCTGGTTTCTGTGATTGTTTGCTGCCTGGCCTGAACTATTCCTGTCTTGTGTATTACTCTATTGGATGTTATGTTTACTACTTTTAATAAAAGCTGCGTTTGGATCCCTAACACCATTGTCACTTGCCCCACATGTTACATAATCAGATTTGATTATAAGTCATTTTGAGTTTTGTGTGCAATTAAAAAATGTTTTACACATGCAGGGTCATTGAGAATTGTCAGTGATGAATGGCCTTGGAGCAAATGTTTGAAACACGGTTAACTAATGTGTATACCCCATATATTTATTGCTTAACAAAGTAAATTTGAAAAGTTCCTCAATGTTTTATTCACATATAAATATGCAGGATTTGGGCTTGTTGGTAAAGCTGTCACTCTGCAGTTTTACAACAAAAATAAAAGCATTCATGTGGCTAAAATGTTTTCATGTTAGAAACTGAAAGCTGACTAAGTATATGCTTGTATTTTACATTTTACACAGGCTCAGCCCTTTTAGTAGAGGAAACCAACTGATCTCAGTCCATTGCTCAGTGAATTAAGTGAACAGAAGCAGTTGAACATGCTGTGCATTTGAGACTAATTTTACTGGCCTTTAATTAAAGGGGGTCTCACACATTCCAATGCTCGGCTGTTTGAGCTCAGGATTTAATTGCTATAAAACACTACATTAAACTGGAAGGACTAAAACTTATATAATGAATACTTTTTATTTTAGTAATTTTATGTTGAGAGGATCATTTATTGTTTTCACATAAATTATTAAGGATCTAGAAGCAGAATAGAGCGGCTAGTTCTTCATTTAGCAGTAAATTAATGCCCATGTTCAATTTACACTGTATCACTTTTGTTCTGTTAATATCTCACTTTAATTGCATTCAATCACTGTATATTAGCAGAGCAGAATCACCTTCTTATTTTTTTTATTAACAGAAGTGAGTAGTGCTACTTAATTGCAGAAATTTTATTTGTGTTGGGTACTTTAGTGGCCAAGCTTTTGCTTGTTTGTGGATTAGATTATTCTTGGCCAGATTTTATCCCAACAACTCAATGGCATCACATTACCATGAAAATATCTTTATAAAGATTAGCAATTCATTGTGCTAATACGCTATTTCTTATTGTAATATACAGTGCATCTGGACAGTATTTGTAGCACTTCACTTTTTCCACATTTTTTTGTTACAGCCTTATTTCAAAATGCATTAAATTAATTTATTTCCTCAATTTTACACACAATACACAATAATGACAATGTGAAAAAAGATTTTTTGAAATTGTTGCAAATTTCTTAAAAATAAAAAACCCTGAAAAACCACATGTATGTTAGTATACACAACCTTTGCTTAATACTTTGTTGATGCACCTTTGGCAGCAATTAGAGCTTCAAGTCTTTATGATGCCACAAGCTTGGCACACCTGTCTTTGGGAATTTTTGCCATTTTCAGAATATGAATAAAATAAAATGTATTATACTGTAGTAAAGAAATAGATTATTTGTGTACATTTTGTACATTTTCATTAAGATACAATTCATTTAATATTTTCACAACTGAAATTACATTTTCCCTTTTAATTTCTCTACATTTTCACATTTAGGGGGCGACATGGTAGTACTGTCGCCTCACAGCAAGAAAGTGACTGGTTTGAGCCTGGTTGGGTCAGTTGGCATTTCTGTGTGTAGTTTGCATGTTCTCCCCATGTTTGCATGGGTTTCCTCCAGGTGTTCCAATTTTCCTCACAGTTCAAAGACATGTGCTATAGGTAAATAGGTGGATAAGCTAAATTGGCCGTTGTGTGGGTGTGAATGCAAGAGTGTATGGGTGTTTCCAAGTGCTGTGTTGCGATATGCTGGATAAGTTGTCGGTTTATTACACTGTGGCGACCCCTGATTAATAAAGGGACTAAGCCTAAAAGAAAATGAATGAATGAATAAATGTTCACATTTAGTCTTGCCCATTCTCCCATGCCCCCCACATTTTTTTGTCATCAAGTGGGAAGTGTTTACTGTGGGTGTTCCTGTCGTCCTGACCTCCTGGTCAGTGGGGAGCCTCAGTCCTTTGACCCTGTGGTTCTTCTTTGGCTCAGACCTCCTTTGTCTCTAGTAGCCTATCATGCAACTACTTGTGCCAGGCTCCCTCGCCCATCTAGCTTCACCTCTGTCACTCGTTGCTCCTCCTGTGCCTCTGGGTTACACACCTGTGGCTGTGCCTCATTTCTCTGTCTTGCTGGCTTTAGTGAGCTCTTTCCCTCCAGTTCTACCTTGGCCTATTAATAGTACTCTGCCATTGCTAGGGTTTTTCCATGTCTCCACCTCAGTCAGCTTAGTCAACATCTCCTCCTTGGCTCTTTAGATCCTTTGCATCACCCTGGTTCTGCCGCTTTTCATCTCCTCCTCAGGCTATTTCTCCAGGGACTTGTGTCATTCTGCCCCCTGGAGTGATTGGCCACTCTTCCTTCATGGTTCCTCCCTCCTTCAACTTCACCATGGTCCATCAGCCTGGCTATGTCTGGGTCTCCAACAGTTTCCTTCTCTAGCTTCTCTCCTTCTCTAGCTTCTCTCCTACGTTTTTTCCATCTCCAGTTCTCCGACCCTCCCTCCATCATTGCATTCCTGGACCTGCTATCTGTGGCTATTTTGGATGTCATTGTCTTCTAGTTTTGTGTTTGCCCATATGTGTGTGAATTATTGTTTGTTTAATACTAAATTGAAATGTATTGAAAAGTAAAATGATGTGTTAGGTAACCAAGTTTTGTATATAATGAATGGTGTCATTTGTTGTTGTCTGTCATTGTTAGCATGAAGGAAGAACACCACATTTCCCATTTGCTGTGATTGTGACAGAGCAGGTGGATACAGAAGGGAAACATTCTGGAAAGGCTATCAAGCATTTTAATGTGTTACAGCATTTCTTATTCTGTAATTAAAGTTTACAGTGGTGTTTATGAGTGCTTATATTTGTAATCTTTCAGAGCAATGACTTTTCACTGCAAAGGTTCAGATGTTTGGAAGGACTAAGGTAAACTTAGAAAGTTCATTAGAGGGTAGTGCATGTATTTTTACTTTTAGACTGGCTGAAATATGTTCATCATTTAAGAGGATGATTCTACGATGCTGCAGTATAATGTTGATAAAAAGGATTAACTTTGATTCATTATTATCCTGAACATGACCGTTTATTTTAAATACATTACTTTTTTGACGACCCTCTATTACATAATTCAGTTCAAATGCTCTTAAATGATTTCTTTGTTATCATTGCCAGGTATTTAAAAAGAACAAAATTAAGTATTTGCTGTACTAGATGTGGTTAGGCAAGTTAAGTTAATAGATAGTTGTTAATAGTAAACTATTTACATTAGACAAATATTTGGAGATTAATATCATGCATAAGAAATATAATAACAACAATATAGATAGTGTTGGGGGTAACGCGTTATAAGTAATTTCTAAAAAAAAAAAAAAGAAAAAAGAATATTTTCCAAATAAAAAATTTTTCAAGTAACAAGTGATATAAAGCATTTATTTTTAAAAATAAGTAATATTATTTGAGTTACTTTTTAAAAAATGTAACACAAGTTAGTTTTTACCTTGCTTAATTGGCTTTAAAACATGTTGAGGCATAAAAAGTACCTTAGTCAGGTTAAATCACACAGACAATGACAGGGAACAGACAGTCAACTTGCACTCATCATCAGGTCTCCTTTTTTACAGCAGATGAGTCAGTGTACTGTTCTAGTAACTGAATATCTAAGCATATGGGTTTTCAAGTCAGAGTGAGTATCTGGTATGTTAGTACTTACTGAAGAAGCAAACTGTCTCACGACAACTCTGTTCAGTTTAATAAATTTGTTTGACAGTTCACTTAGAAGATCCGGTTAAAACAACCAATTCATTTGCGAATTGCCTGTCATCACTACAGATGGTCAGAATGGCAGGCTGGATACTTACATTTTTGCAATGGATTCTTGTTATTTTTAGCTCATCGAAGAAAAGAAGTGGATTGTTGTTAAGTGTAGATTTTGTGTAAGTAAAACTCTTGTCAACTGCAAGAAACATGATAAAACTGGATGCGAAGCCCCCTCCAGCTAAACAACAAATGATTGACATCAGTTTACATTCTCCAGGTAAAACAATTAATTTGACTAAACAAACAAAAAAAATGGTTATTGCTTTTATTATTGAGGAGATGCAGCCACTCTCTAACATTACTGTTGAATCGACTACATTTTGTAATATTGGACAATTTTTTCTATTTTAGGAAACAATTTACACACTTGTTAAGGCCACAAGAAGAAATTTATTTAATGTATAAAGCTCAAAGATTTCTTTTGATTTGGGGATATTTTTTATCAGCTTACTGTTCATTTTGTTTTTAAACATTTTAAAGGTTTAAAATCTGTTTTTGCCTTAAATTATTTCTTGTTAGTACTCTTAGGCTTTATTGCAGTCTTTATCTCAATGGACGGTGAATTTACTTTAATAACACAAAACATTCAAAAGTAGCAAACAGATTACATACTGTCATTAATCTGTATATACAGCATGTATAGCTCTGGGTTCAGAAAGTTCTCAAAATATATTTTTCCTACATTTTTTAAAGGAAAATAAAGGTGTAGATAGGTGGCTGTTAAATGCAGAGCCTTTTGATAAAAAGGTAAAAAAAAAAACACCTGCAAGTTCTGAAAAAGATTAAACCTCAGCCAAGTAAGGAAAAGTAGGGCAAAAGTATCTCAAAAGTAATATAACACATTGCTTTTTCATAAAAAGTAACTAAAGTACTTAGTTATTTTTTGGAGGAGTAACTCAATATTGTAATGCACTACATTCAAAAGTAAATTTTCTCAACACTGTAAACAATAATAATAATAATAATAAATAGAAACAATATTATCAGAAAGTTATTGTTAACTAGACAATAATGATCATGCAAAAATACAAGACAGCATGAGTGGCTTGGTCATAAAACAGGATTGCCATCGTATTGCATGAAAGGGTAGAAAAGACAGCAAAAAGAGGATGTCCAAAAACAACATGGATGTTATCAGTACTGGCTATGCTGTTATGATTTTGTTCAAAAGTTCTAATGAGTATTGTTCAAGATAAAGAGAGGTGAAGTGTAGCATTACATAGTCTCATGCAAATTCATAAATTGCATGGATATAGGGCCAAGAAGAAGAAAGTTACCAATGCAGGTGTGTATATATTTATTTGTTGTGCTTTTTTAAATGTAATCAAATAAGATTTGAATACAATAATATTTTTTTTCTTTACCGTTTACAATCTTTTTTGTTATTGACCCATTCTTTCCTTTTCTTTTTTTATGCCAACACCAGTAATAGATTTCTAACATGTTACAGTAACCTGTCATCCAGCATCTGTCCACATCCTCCTGTGTAATAGTCACAGAATTAACTCTCGCAGCTGGGGGAGATTCCAAAACAGGGGTCCAACAAAATTAGGGACGGCAGTAGGCCCAACAGTTCAGGCTTAAAGAGGAGCTGTGTTCAAAATTTAAAACAGCCTTGGACGTGTTATTCTGACAGCAGCACTTCAAAGTCATTGGTGGTTTGAAGGCAGGAAGAAAGAATCAGATTAACTTTGAGAAAATCCCAACAATTTACTTGCCATTCCAGAGGCTGCAGCTATTCCCTACTTTTGTCCTGTTTGATGTCACCAGATTGATAGGTTTTAATAATAAAGTAAATAGAATACTAGAAAACCAATGCTGCTAGTTTTTTCCAGGGTAAATTATGGTATTAAAAAAAAGATGCAAGTTGCCTTTGAAATAACCATTTGCACCAAGGCTCACTGTTAACTCCTCAGGCTTCTCTCTGTGGCTTTGTCTTGGATATACTGATCTGGGGTCCACATCAGAGAGCTTCATTTCTAGTCCTGTTACTTAACTTTCATTCTCTGAAATTGATATCGAGTGATGAGATGGATGAATCGCCCTCTGGGACGTGGGGTCCGCAGCCCCTCCCGGACTGTGATCTGGACAAATGAGTAAGATTTGGGAGATGGAAAGGTATCTTAGCACTAATGTGGTTCTATTCCAAAACGCTCTGAATATATACCCTGACCAACTCTATTATGGTGTCATCAAAGAAAAATAATGACCTCCACGTTACCGACTGAAATTGAAAATCTTTCTCATCTTCATCACCACTTAAACCATTCAGTTTTGCTCTGAATCATCAGGCTTTTCTCAAATTATGTGCCTTAAGATGATTTTCAACAGAGATCTGGGCCATTTATATTCAGGGTTTGGACTTGGACAGCTCTTGTTTTGCGATGATTGATGCAAAACTGTTGCTACCCCCGCAGGCTTTCTTTGTGCCTCGTCCTCTTGGCTGATTTCCTTTGAGAGTGTGAATACTGCTGCAAAAGCAAAGCACTTGGGTGGAGGATGGACACTCCGGTCCTTTCCTGTTTGGCATCTGTTTCTTCCCACCAACCTGTTGAGACACACAGAGCCTGCAGCCGTTCCATTTAAACAGCAGCCTGTCCTTCTCCTCTCTGCTCCAACTTTCATGTTAACAAGCGCTCCCAGGTGGGAGTTGCCATGGCGATTTCCCCATGGCTGCCTTGGAGACGGGATTGGGGCGGAACGGGGAGCAGGTTTGCTGCAGACAGCTGAAGCCCCCTATTTTGCCCTCTACTATTTCCTCTCTCTTTTTTATGAGCTCTAAGCTAAACTGTACCACTTAGAGCATGGCTATAAATCAACAATTTGTGTCCATCTGTGAAGTTGCGTCACTCAACGGGATCGAATTGTGCATAAATTGCCTTCAAATTGGCCTAAAGTGCTCACTCACAGAGGTCTCTAGTTACACAGTGATGGTTGTGGATGCAAATTGAGTGATGGTGCAAAAGTTTTGTTTTCATCTCAGCTGAAACAGCCATCCATCATAAATTTATTAGTAATAAATGTGCCTTACATGAATGCTCAAGCAATTTGACACATCATGCCAGCTAATTTTTCAGGAAATTGAATACCACTTCAGTCCATTGCTGTTCAAGGTGATGCCTTTTTGCATTAAACTGTAGTTTGTCTCCACTTGGATGAACTATATCCAAACCTCAGCTTTTATTATCCACGATTAAAGGAGCAGTTTAGGTAGGATAGGTTGGTAAGGTAAGGAAAACAAAAAGTGATGTAAGTATTTAAAACAAAGTTTCTTGAATATGAGTAATTACCTCCTTACATTTTACAACATAAACATTGCCATGTCATTCAAGATTCATAGGATATACTTTCAAGATTAATTACTAATGACAATATTCATAATTTATACATTCATAGGATACACACAGTCATTGGGGTCTTTAGGAGTTTTGGGATATAATCAGCAGTTTTATGATTTTCTTACATGTTTACGCACATTGTTTTTCATACAGCGTGACTCAGGCAGACCCTCAAATTAAACCCTCAAATTGTTTTAATAGTTTATACTGTTTTGCATGTTCTTCCCTTGTTTTATACAAATAAAAACTGCATACATATACACACAAGTACACTCACACACATGCATGCACACACACACGCACACACACACACACACACACACACACACACACA
>CAIGQZ010032659.1:101031-108531 GCA_903798205.1 Danio tinwini
TATATATATATGTATGCCAGTCAATGGAAATGCATGCAATTTGCTGATTAATGATGCGGTTTATGGGATCTACCAGTAGGTGTTCAGTAAGTTGGCGGATCAGTAAGTGAGCTGACCTATAAAAATGTTGCAGAGCTTGCAGATACTTAGTGTGGAGCTTTCTTAGAATACTATTTTGGACAGTATGTCATCACAGTTAAGTTGCAAAATGGAGAGTTAGATTAAAGATGGCACTCTGGAAAAGCACATTTTTTGGTGCAATGCTGAGCAGAGGCTGGCAAAGAGACTTTTACCATCTACAGTAGAAGTGAATTTGTCACTCTCTGGAAAATTATTGATTACAGTCATTTAAATGTAACTGGCACTGCCCATGCGCTGCACTAAACACACTGTTATTGCAGAGAAATGCGCATAACTTAAAGCTGCTGCACTTAGAGCTAAGAACATGCTAAAAATATTCTCATTTGCAGTGTTCCATACAATGATTGTGACTGGAAGGCTGCTGTGAAAGAGAATGAATGGATTCCTATTTGATACATTTGGTTTAATTTCTATTGCTGTCTCTTGTGAATAGTGTTAATTTGCTTTCTGGTGATTTGTTTGGAAAGTTAAGAGTCATTTATACCTTGGCACACTCATCCATGCGCAGTCTGTCTCTGTAAATGTGGATAAAGTCGTGCAGTCATGCTTTTCTCTGCCCACCAGCTAACTGGACATACTGTACATGCCAGTGATAAGGGGAGAAATGTCCAAATGACTGGACCAAGTTGAAATTGTATGCATGACTTTTCAAATAACCAGAGAGAAGCTATAAATAGATGCAATGGCAAGTCTAAATACGTTTAGCAGTATTTTAAACATACTGTACATGCACAAGCACACGCACACACACACACACACGCACACACGCACGCACACACACACACACACACACACACACACACACACACACACACACACACACACACACACACACACACACACACACACACACACACACACACATACATACATACATACATTCATACATACATACATACATACATACATACATACATACATACATACTAGGCTGGGTGATACAGCAAAAAAATAAATAGTGTGATATAATCTTTCATATCATTAAGTATTGATAATTATTGATTATTGATTATAATAAAATAAACATAAGTGTTAAAGAGACCCTTAAACTTATGAATAAAATGTTACAAAGTGTGTGAAATGGTCATTTCTATCAATCAAATGATCAGTAATTAAAAGGGAAAAAAGAAAAATAGAATAAATATACATTTTTATATTAGACTAACATTTGATGCTTGTATTTGCACCAGCTCCACGCCCACAACTTCACACAGTGGGTTAAATTAGGCTTTACAGTCTCCGTGTTCAGTCCATTACTTCCACTGTATCTGTTCAGTCGAGGGAAGGGAACCAACCCTGTGATGTCACACAGCGATATTCCAAGATGGCGGCGCCCTAGGTCTAAAATCTGTAGTAAAACATGCCATTGTCTGCTAAATGGGACATTAATCAAGTTTGTTTCATATATTTTCATTAAAGTGGAAATCAATTTACAAAATAATGTAAACTTGACTGAATGCTTCATTTCCCCTTTAAGGTAGATCAGGATCTGTAAGGTGTCAATAATAATGATACAGTAAACCTCAAACTCTGATTATTTTGTTGAAACCTCAACAAAAATTATGATAATCAAATCTGAGCTTTCAAGTAAAGTAACCAACCATCATTATGCGAATACATGCAACATTACAAATTGTGAAGTTGGATTACTACATTACCCCCCATGCTAAAAGAATATTTCAGATAGGGTGCTAGTGGTTGGGATGCACAAGAAAATAAACCAAAAAGCCACTCTGGTGACATCCTTACATTCTTTTTTATTAACAATCTCCACACTGCTGCTAGTCATGGAACTTAATTTTGCATGTGCTATTCTTACCCGAGGTGGCAATGATGAAACCCAACCTGAGTCCATTCACATGTTGCTTCTAATAGCATGTGAAAAGAGCGTGGCGTCTCTCACAACTAGGCGAAAATCTAATGTTTTCTCAGAGGATGACAAACAGACAAACCATTGCTGCGGTTCTGCTACACATTTTTATTTACAAAGAGAATTAAAAAGCACTGCAGTGTTTGGTTGTTCTGTGTTTGTCAGAGGTAATTTATGTGCCACTATTACAGAAATGTGTATATTCCATACAAAGTGTGAAGCATATTGGTTAGTTCTAGTTACATGAATCCTTAGATGTTTTTTTAACTAGGTGTACATGGAAAATGCGAGCGCATTACGTGGTCACCACTTTCACACCATGTGCGTCTTCATATTTGAGCATGCAAGCCATGCTTCTCGATTGGAAATAACCCACACTTATTGGCATTCCTTTCAAGGCGCGTACTTAGCAGCCACAATTTAATAAAACTACAGCGCTTAATTCCAAAACTTTATGCAGAACATTTTTTTTATTGTTATTGACAGTAGTGTTACATATATAGTGCATACACTCATACATACAGTATACATACATCAGTTTTCATTTTATTGGCTAATAATTTTTTTTCACTGATGGACATTTTTTGACAAAAACTAAAACAGATTTAAATGACACTGACTGTACTGACATTTCCATCAATAAATACAGACAAAACAAAAATGTTTAAGAAGGGACAATTTAAAAAAAAATCTAATCAGAATGAATAACCTGTGTTTCAGCAAGACGAAGTGTGTGGATTCGAACTATAGCCTATACTGATGTTCCTAGCAGAACATGACTGAGAATGCCTTGAATTGTCCAAAAATGTCAACATGTGGGAGAAGAAAAATCTAACAGCTGGTATAAATAAATTTGAAGCAAGCTTCTGAGACAGCATAAAATACTTTTTTTTAGCAGTCATGTTTACTGATCTTTGCCCTCACAGACTATTTGTTTTTTATTAATATGCCTGGTGGTTTTAACCAACTTTAAATTGGACCCACGCAATACCCTTCTAAAATAAAGTCATTTGTCTTATACATTTAATTGATAAGGGTGTCAAAATTTTTTTGTTTCTTCGGTGCACCTCGATGCAGAGGCAGACAATTTGGTATCGGTTTAGTAATAATCATAACCGGTTATTATGTACTGATGTCATTTATCTCATATGTGCTATGTCGCCGTAGCTTACTATGGCAAGTGAGGCGAGCGCAAGTATTTACAATGCTCTAACTAATAAAAAATCCAGAAACTGCACAATTTCACTGCTTGTGTGTTTGCTGGACAGTCTTTTACTGACACTTACAGCAGAAGCCCCTATTTCGCTGTTTTGCAGAAACTGACAGTTAACTCAATTTCTCTCTCTCACTGTGGCCCGTTTGACCTGCTGGCGTTACATTTCCTCTTTTGTGTACTTTCACCTCATATGACACTAATAACTTTTTCCCATGTGCCCAGAGAGGAGCACAAACCATGGAGGACTTGGGAGGCACATACTTATTGCTTATTTTAAAATCCCCTGTAAATGTTCTACTTACTACAAAAAATGTCAGTATGTGTTATTGTGTCCCAGGGAACATTTTTCCCTGTACCCTACATAATTACCGTGTTACAGTCAAAATAAGACAGAATTAGAGTGTTTTGACACTTCTTGTAAGTGTGGCTCAGGACTTTGTCAGTTATGGTGTACTCTAACAGTCGGTGGAAAACTACTGTGGTTTAATTGTGGCTAACAATAGTAAAGACAGAGGTGGTCTAGCCCAATTTGACACTTTTCCCCTTACTATGTCAGGTTTGTTTTAGTAGAACAAAACATTAGTCTGTCAATATCGTCAAAATGATCATATTTGAAAGTAATATTGAGAGGCAGGGTCCACAAAAAAATTGCCAGGCCCAATAATTCAGGAGACATGAAAGAAATCAGAGATTTCCTAGCTTGGTTTTTATTAATGTGATTCTCATTAATTAGATATTAGTTCATTAAATGTATCTATGTTTATTTTAGACTTTGTCAGTTAAAACATAAAATTATGCAATAGTTGAGTTTGTAAACTTGTATTAGTAATGCGAATGGCTAATATGGATAATGGAAAAAATGGATGAAATGTGCATATGAGCTTCTAGACATCAATGTTTTCTGACTGCAGATATCTTTGGAACTGTGAGCAGAGCGAGAGAGACATTGTTGAGATATTGAGGTGACATGTGAGACAGCTTATTAATTATTTATGACATTAATAATTGAACAAGTTTTGTCTGCTAAATCAAAGTATTGTGGTCCAGCCAACATGCAAAAACATGAATAAAAAAGCAAGGCTTCTTCAGACTCTCATGACTGTTTGTTCAGTCCTTTTCATAAAAACACATTATACTGTATGACTGCAGATTAATTACTGTATGTATACATTTGACAGTTGTATTGTCCACACTATACACAACACCTGATTGTAATGTAATTAAGTATAAAGTATACATTATATACAAGTAAACATTGTTTTTCAACATTTTAATAATTTTTTCACATGTTTAGTGGCAAACTGCAGATCCTCTGCCCATCTTTGCTCTTAAAGGACTTGACCTTTCTTAGATGTTGCTTTTGTACCAAATCATAATTACAATCACCTGTTACAAATCATTTACCAAATTTACATGATTGCTAGCCCTAAATTGCTCCTGTCCCCACTAGTCAGATGTATATAATAATACAATATATTATATGTTACATTTTACATTTCAGTGTAATATTTTTGTGAAAAAATAAAACAAAAAACAAATTTTTTTTAAATATTACTTGACAATTATTGGGTGGCTTGCCAATGTATTATATTGCTCTAATAATTAAAATAAGTCATCTTGATCAAAGTTCCTGTGGGGACCACACTTTATTGAAAGTAGTGTTGCACAGTTCTTTAGCCACACTGTCGTCTTTTAAAAATCATAACTAAGAGGTCGACATGGCACACTTTACACCTGGTATTAAGATGCAATTTTGTTGATCTGATCACAAGTTGACAACACTAAGTACAGGTATAAATGGGCTGTGACACATTTTGAGCTTTTCCACTAATTACCCCATCCAGAGGTAATTGAAAATGTATTCATTTGGATTGCTGCTTTCAGAATCAGCTTGAGCTTTATTTGCCAAGGGTAATAAAAGCTCAGAATGCATACATATTGACACAAGAGAACAGAAGTTTTAATTGATGTTCTAGTGCATAGAGATCTGTAGCTTGCACCTGAGGGAAGGAGTGTAAATAGTTTGTGACCTATGTGAGAGTGTTTGGTAATTATGTTACATGTTTTCTCATTGTGTGGATGTACATGTCCTGCAAATTGGGCAGGTGCACGCCAATTATCTTCTCAGCTGTCTTAACAGTCTGTTGCAGTCTTCATATTTCTGATTTGGTGGCTGACCTGAGCCAAACAGTAATGGAGGTTCACAGAACTGACATAATGATAGCTGAGTAAAACTGTGTTAGTAGCTCTTGTGGTAGGATAAATTTCCTCAACTGGGAAAAGTAGTACAACCTCTGCCAGGCCTTTTTCACAATATGATTGTCCTTTTTCAGGTCCTGAGATATGGAGGTGCTTTAGAATGAGAATGACACCATTGCTGCCACCGTCCACGATAGTGAGTAGTGGGGGGCTTGTTCAGCTCTGTTTGTGACTACACCAGACAGCGAGCTAGATCTTCCTGTCTATATGCAGACTCATCACTGTCCTGGATTAGCTTATGACTGTGGTGTTGTCTGCTTGAAAGAGTACATTGTTAGACATTTCAAAGAATTTTTACAGTAACTTACTGGCAACACTGTTGAGGATAACTCAGATTCTTAATGGCCACAGTCGTGCACAGTTTAGTTCCAATACTAATTTAAAACTTGGTCAAACCTATTGAGTCTTGTTTGAAACCTACAGGTAAGTGTGTTGAAACAGGGTTGGAACTAAACTCTGCAGGGCTATGGCCCTCCAGGAACTTGTTTCCCTCCCGGAAAGTTTGACACCCCTGGGTTACAGGGAAAAGATCAGTGGGGAGAGAACACATCCCTGTAGAGTGCTGGTGCTGAATCTGCAGAAGTACAAAATGGTCTTTAGCCACTCTGCTCCCCTTTGTAAGTGTGTTTTTAGCCTGTTTGTATAAGGTCACCAAGCTGTGGTGGTGCAGTAATCTGTTTTCTAATACCAGCGGCCAGACACAGCCCAATGGCTGACCATCCGCTTGGGGTGCTAAGCCTGCTCTCTGCTTTCTGACCTCATTCATAAACATATGATGCATTGTTACCAATTTTAAAATATATTTTTACAGTACGTTACTGACACACAGTTGCCAACATGTTACTGTAAAATGGATTGCAGTGCAGTTATTTTAATTCATTTGTATAATACATTAAAACATGGGTCTCAAACTCAATTCCTGGAGAGCTGCAGCTCTGCACAGTTTTGCTCCAATCTTAATCAAACACAGCTGATCCAAATAATCAAGTTGTTCAAAAGAGTCTATAACAAAAGAGTTGCATCAGCTGTGTTTGATTAGGGTTGGAGCAAAACTGTGCAGAGCTGCAGCTCTCCAGGAATTGAGTTTGAAACCCATGCATTAAAAGTTTTACTGCTTTTTTGCATTTGGTTCATTTGTACAGTATTATACAATGCTTCAAAATATTACTAATTTTAATCATTACAAATAACTGCAATATGAGCTTGCAATTATACAATACAAGGTTATATAGCAAATAAAACAATACTTAGTTATAATGCCACTATACTTCAGAATAGCATTGCTGATTAAAAGTCAATTCAAACTTTGTTCTTGTAAATATTTTATTTAATCCATTTATTTTATATATATGTATTTCATTGTCTTGAAAAGTTTTATTTGTAATTTACCATATTGCAAGTGTCAATTTGATTTCCTTCCATTGATGTTGGTGGAATTGACAATTTTTTTTATCTATGGGACGCACTGGACTGGAGGAGGTAGGCTAAAGTAACAGCATCTCAGATATGATAAATGTCTTTTTCGATTTTTGTTGCCAGCCAATGATTTATGCTCCTGACAGCTTTATCCACCCTTCAGAAATCCCATGAGTCAGTTTCTTGTCAAAGGTGTTTGCCACATCTGACTTTACAGGGAAGAGCCATGCATAGTGCTAATCCTATAGAAAGGCTCAAAAATGTTCTGTGCAAACTATGGGGATTACTGTCCTCTTATTCAGACATAATCCCCTAAAGTGAATTCACTAATGACATTAGCACCTTTTTTTCTGCTGGAGGGGAAAATAGAAAGGAAAGGGCATTGCTCAGAAGGCTGCATGACCTCACATCAAACGTAGTGATTGGGAAATCTCTATGGTGAAATGTAAATAAGTGGGGTGGAGCTTTAGAAAGAAAACAAGGTCCTGATTTTGGAATCTCAATTATGAATTATGCTCCCACTGTCCTTGATGAGCTCCTTATTAATAATCAGGCACATGTTCGGTTTCTGATGAATCCTGATGCATGGATCTGTGTC
>CAIGQZ010032659.1:117042-129813 GCA_903798205.1 Danio tinwini
TTTATTACGGACTGTATCTGTAGCCTACTGTATATGACATGGGCCTGCTGGTTAGAATCTTTCTGCAGTGGTTTGAATGTGTCAAATTGTAAAAGTAGACTTTAACAATAAATAAAATTAAATAAGTAAATAACAAGATCCTATTTAATAATAATAAAATAATAATAATTCTTATTATTAATTAGGATTTTTCTTCATTTCTTAATTAATCTCCTACTGTAAATTACAACCATTAACGATTTATATATGATATTAAAATACGTGTTAGCTAAGTGGTTTTATGTTTTAGAATACATAAAACCACTGAAATAGGAAATATTCTCAATAATATTTGTAAAGGAAACATAGGCCCTATAAGTGCATTCATATATTTTAGTTAATATAGAAAAGGAGTGAATGTTTTTACCAACACTAATATTGGATTTTGTTTTTAAATGCATAAAACAATATAAATTGCACAAAAATGATGGTGTTTTTCTTTAAAGAAGTGGTTTCTCCAACCCGTTTACAGCATCATTATGGACGTTTTACATTATAACTATAGTATAAATGACGGATCTGCGACAGAGAAACTACGGTTTTGTGAAACACTTGTCACTACATTGTTCTTTTCCCAAACTATGCATTGTAGTATGATAGTTCAACTGCGAGTTATGTCGTTTTTTTGGGAAATGCACGCCAGAGCAGTTTTTTTATTGCCACAGTGTTTTTACTTACTTTTTCATCTTATAAACATTGCATGGAATTTTTGCTCTGCATATAAAGCTGAGATTAGGAGGAAGTATTAAAAGATGAGAATTATGGGTTAGAAAATAAAAATGGTCATAATTTACTCAACTTCATTTTATACCAAGCCTGTAAGATTTCCTTACATAAGCTCATTCTGAAAATGTTGCCCTATATGCATTTCTGGAGATTGCTACTTATGTAGCCAGAGCTACATTTGGCTGCATTTCATATTTAAAATGAACGCTACCAAACGGTATGACGTAGTTCCTTTTCTTGCTTACCAGCTGACCGCTTACCTCCATATGGACAGCTTTTCCACTGTTACAAGTTTCACCGGTAGCTCAACATGTACATCGACAGACTTGAGACGCAAAGCAGAGTTGACTGCAACAACAGGGTTTGAGTCCGGTTAAAAAACAATTCCAGAAAGCAGGAAAAACAAAAGCTAAAAAATTTTAAAAACAAGTAAATAACATGGTGAGAATGTGGTAAAATCTGAAAATGTGGTGAAAATCAGTGCACTTTTCTTTTTTGGATTGCTTTTTAAAACACTGGTTGGGTTTAGGGAAGGGGGAGGGTGGGGAGATCGGTTGGTTGATCAGTCAGTAAGTCAGTCAGTCGACAGCGGCCTCCAGTGGATTTACAGCAGGTGCAAATTATATTAGTGAGAGCAATTTTAGATCTGAAAAAGTGTACAGTGGCCTCTGGTGGATTCGCAAAAACAAAAACATAAAAAAACATAGCTCCTTGGACGTATTTTGCTCTTTTCAGAAATGTATATACAGTAGGGGTACATAATCAGAATAAGCCTGGGTTAAAGATTTTACTTTTGAACCTTCTAAAATGTTATGAATCTTGCAGAAATGAAAAGCATGCAGACTTGAAACTAATCAACCTGAATGAAATTTACACAATCTAGATTAGATGATAACTGCTCTTTTATAAAGCTGCTGTCATGGTGATGTTGTTTAGATGATGCTATAGACTCAGAGCATAAGGAAAATGCCAATGTTTAACGTGATTAATGTGGAAAAACAGTAAGTTCATCTTCAGCGGCCAACATGTTTTTAACGAATTAAGAGGGGTACAGAAACTACCTCTGTAAGTACCATCAACCCCTTAAAAACTTTTGTGAACAGTTTGAAATAGTTTGCCACATTATGACCAGAAAGCTAAAATGCATTTTTAATTGTTTTTTAACAGGTAAAAATGACATTTTTTGCTGATGAGCACACACTTTTATTGGCAGGGAAATACTGCTAGAAATATTAGGGCATGTTCCTGTCAAAAGCTGGGTCACCTCACCATGCAGCCAACTGCTACTCAAAAATAAGGTCAGCGTTGCCTGCAGTATCCATGACAAAGCCAAGAGTGATGAGGTCATTTGGCATTGTAAGGATTGCATCACAACTACAGGTTTTTTTTAAGGAAAAGTGAGGGTTTGTCTGTGTAGATTTGGGGGGAGAGTGGGCATAGGACTTGTACATGTACTTTGGAAACTTCTTTTTATTTTCCCCTCAAATCTGATTAGCCTTTGGGATGTGTTTGCCAAAAAAAGGAGCGAGGGACACAAGAGGGCAGTGAGAGGGCTTAGATGTCTCATCTTTCAGTTTTTGTTCACCTACTACAGAAAGACTCAGTATTTCACAGCAAATTACACTTTTAAGAGCTGATGTCCAGGGGGAGATAACAGCCTCAATGCCCATGTTTCTGTTCATAGGTAATGAAAGATTAGTTGTCACTCTCATGTTATTCCATACCTGTGACATTTTTTGTAATAGAGTAATTCTTTGGAAATATTATTATTTATTATGGTCCTGCTATTTTATGTAGCAAATTCAGTGGTACAGATTGTGATGATTCACTCTGGGCATTTAATTATATGCAGTGTTTACACGTTTTGGTAATAGTATGGCCTCAGCTGACATGGTGGTAAGAAAAGAACCAGGTATTAATTACTGCACAGAGTGGAAAATCCTCAAAATTGAGCCATAACATACTGTAATGTGTACCTTTTTCAATGTATGTATGTTTGTTTAACTGCCAACTGCTATTCTGTTATTCTGTATCTGATATTCGGTGCATGCAAGATGCTATACACACGTGATATTATATGAAACTGTAATGGGTTCAAACAAAAATGGTGGCGTTAAAAAACAAACAAACATATATCCATGTTTGACACACCCTATCATACACACAGCTCAAAAAGGTGCAAGATATATTTATTGCTACTTTCAGACCAGCGCAACCCTAATTTTCACATTTTGCACGTTGTTTAAATAGCAAATTTATTTGTGCCACTTTGTGGACTCATGGGCGTGCTGGTCTAAAATAGAGGTGTGTTAAGGCGCATTGTTGGCACATTGCTATTTAGAAGAACTTAAATAGATGTTGTCATTGACCATCTAAAAACACTTACACATTGCTTAATATAGACAGGATGTACAGCAATACACAAATATAGAGGTGTGTTAAGGCGCATCGTTGGCACATTGTCATAGGCGGAGGTTGAACAAACTCCAGGGTAAGGCTAATATATCCGCTACCCTTTAATGCATTTAAAAAGATTTGCGACCGACAAAGAAGAGGTTTTAACAAAAGCTCCGCCTATCAACAAACGTCTATTTTATTCAACACACACATTAAATTATTTTATTAAACTAACCCACTAATCTTTATAATAATAATAATAATAAATAGTTTATTATATTATATTATATTATATTATATTATATTATATTATATTATATTATATTATATTATATTATATTATATTATATTATATTATATTATAGATTAATGGTAGCCTTCTGTCTAACAAACAAAAATGTGTTTTGGCATGGCAGTCAATATAAATAATAGCCACTGCCCTACCTTATGCAGTAAAATCCTCCTTTTAGACCGGGCATTATAAGCGTTGAGGTTGTCTTTGTTGTTTAGTCCTGTGGTTATGTCACTTTCGATATTCAGCCAGGGGCGAGGCCAGAAATTTGTAAACATTTTTTGAGTAATCCAACCCTTTTGCAAAAATAAATAAATTAATAAATAAATTGCAGAAATTTATCCGAAATCATTAACTTTTTCACGAGGCCAGTCGAAAACTGAACTTGTAATTCAGCAATAAATATAAGCATTTTAAAACTGTGATTCAGATACTGAATTTATTTTGTATTTATTAAGCTAGAAACAACAAAAAGGACAATGAAAATATGACAACATAAACTAGGAGTTTATTTGCGTTATTATGTGCTTATTGTCAATTTAATAATAGGCAACCATTGCAGAGTAACGGTGATCCAGTAGAAGCCATTAACTAGCGTGAGTAATTGTATATTTAAATTAGATTTATATTATTTCAAAATACAAACTAAAACATAATTAAAAACATATCTTGACTTTGTGACATTATACTGCATTAATCAACCCTCTAAAAACACTTCACAGAATTACAATGCAAAATCATTATCCGCCAGTAGGTTGGGCATTCAGATCAGTAATGATAACCGGTGAAGAATGTAGAACAGTAGCCTAAACGGCGCCGTTATAAGTTTTAAATGCAACCAAATAATCTATAGGCCTATGTTTGATTAAAAAAAGTGAAGTACAATTATACTGAATTAAGCCCATTTATGAAAAATTAAGTTTATGCTTAAGAATTGCAAATAAGCAGTGTTCTAAATAAGCCAAAAGCTACTCTTAAAAAACGCATATAAATAAATAACACATACTTTCACATTATTTTCCCTAAAAAGTAACTAAGTAATACATTTAGCTACTTTTTAAGTGACTTTAGATTGTAATGTAGGCCTAATACTTTTCCCCAACACTGCAAATAAGATCAACATATATCCTGTTATATTTTTCAGACCTTTGAAATTTAAAACTTCAAAAGATCGCCTAAACAAGATTACTACACTAGGCTATACACTACGTTACACTGAAACTACCAATTTCATTTAATGCTAAAAACAAGTTAAAACAGTATAATATTATTATACCTCTCTCGTAATACCCATTTGTCATTTTATTACTTTTGTCTGAACAGTCCGCTGACCAGCACTTTTGGTTTAGCTTTCAGAGCTGCTGCGAACTCCAGTCAAAAACAGTGCAAGCGTGCAAACGTTCATCAGTGCAAACGTGGGGTTGGACAGTTATATTTTAGTGTAGACTTTAAGTTTAGACTTTAAATGTGATTGACAAACTTATAATAATTAAATTATTCTGTTAATCAACAACATTAAATTACATTCATATTCCGCCTTACACCAGTTACATGTTTTCAATGCAGTTTTTTCTTTGCTGTTATCTCTGTGGTCTCTGGCTAGAGTGAGGCTAAGCCTTCCCCAGCCTTACACACGCTCTGCCTATGCACATTGTTATTTTAACGAACTGAAATAGACGTTGCCATTGACCATCCAAAAACGCTTACACATTGCTTAATATAAACAGGATGTACAGCAATACACAAATATCTTTGAATATGAACAAAAATTAAGGATTAAAAAGTAAAACAATTTTTTTACATAAATATAAAAACCACTTCCTCAATGCCTCATCTCGGGGGCTTTTTTAGTTTATTCATGAAAACCTGCATTTGTTTAATAATATCATTCACTCATTCATTCATTTTCTTTTCGGCTTAGTCCCTTTATTCGTCTGGGGTCGCCACAGCGGAATGAACCTCCAACTTATCCAATATATGTTTTACGCAGTGGATGCCCCTCCAGCCACAACCCATCGCTGGAAAACATCCACACTTATTCACTCACACACAACGGTCAATTTTAGCAAACCCAATTCACCTGTACCATATGTCTTTGGACTGTGGGGAAAACCGGAGCAGCCGGAACACTGGGAGAACATGCAAACTCCACACAGAAATGCCAACTGACCCAGCCGAGGCTCGACTCAGCGACCTTCTTGCTGTGAGGCGAACGGGCTACCGACTGTGCCAATGAGTCGCTCAATATTATCATTAGCAGTATGATTTATTATATACATATTTATATTTGCTTTAATAAAAACAAGTTTAGATTTGTTCACCTGTCGGGTTTTAAAGACATATGCATCACCGTATAGGGCATAAGAATATGATGTGTGTTTGGATATAACTCAGTTTTTTAACCACACTTCGTTATTATTGCTCATTTATTAGTTTGCAGGAACAAATCTTTACGCTTAACAAACGGAATTAAATATGTAGGCTAATTAATGTCTTCAGTGGAGTGCGTACAACGCAATTTCCTTTTCTACGAAAGTAAAGGAGTAGAGTAAAAGCAAAGACTATAGAATACACAAGACATGTCACTCGTATCTTTCTGAATGGGGAAAAGTGTAACTGTCAATATGGTAAATAAAGCCCCGCCTACTAGTACAGTTGGCAATCATTAATCACTATATGGCGAATAATGCCCACCTTCCAGTATTGGAGCCAGTCATCAATTGACCACCGAGTTAAATGACTGGAAAGTAAAAAGACTTACTAAGTCTACCATGTAAATAACAAATGTGTCATGGTGTGACACAACTGACTCTTAAAGAAAAATGGGAGATGAGACTCTGATTGGTTTAATGCACAATTATGCTTAAAACACTCGTTGAGGGAATAAGCACAACCCTGTTAGACCATGCTGCAGGGTGCAGAGCTTATTATTCCATCCTTAAAATAGACCATTTCAATGTGGTGATGTCATTGGCCCATGAACATTTCCTGCTTGTTGTCAAACAATTTAATATCTGTGACAAGAGGCAATTCAATCATAACTTGATGTTATAACATCTATCGTAACATTATTTATCAATATATGTTACTCATGCTATGGATATTAAAAATGTAAAACAGGAAAAACGTTAGGACCATTGTTATTGTTTACATCCCTCAAAATGGTCTATAGCAAAAGTGAATTTGGACACGCCTTGAATACTTTTGCACCATAAGCTTTAAACTTTGCACCTAGATTGTTAAAATAGAGCCCATGGTGCGCTTCCTGTTGCAGTTTTGAAATTGTAATATTGTGTTTCAAAAAAAAAGAAAAGAAAACAGTAAAAATGCACAGCTAGTGACAAAGCTTTAACTCAAAAGAATAACTTTATCACAATTCTTGAACAAACAGTTCATAGGAGTTGGAACTTTTCAGTGAATACATTTGTTTTGGTCCTAATGATTTGTCAAAATTCAAGGTATTTCTAGATTAATATGCATTTAGCTCCAAGAAAGATCACCAAAAGAGGAATAACCTTTGGTCTGTTCATCACGCTAAACAACAGAACAGAGAACACTTGATTATAGTTATTATAGTTAATAGTTATTATAGTTTTGTTGTTGTTGTTTTTTTGAAGTATGAAATCAGTTCATTGTAACTACATGAAAAAAGAGCAACCACATTATTCACTATAATGTTCTGGTAAATACAATTAAATAAATGACCTAATTTAACACTGTAAGGGAACCATTAAAAGAGGATGATCGATGGTTATCCTGAAGGCATGTGGTGATATTCTTGCTACTCCTGCATTATCCAAGCTTTGTCCAGCAAAAGGGGCAAATTCCCTGTTTCCATGGGGCTAAGCTGGGCTTGGTGCCAACATTACAGTAAATGCATGACATGGGCATTTGGCCTGCCATCACTCCAACAGTGGAAAAACGAGAGGGTAGGAAGCTCTGAGCCCTTTGTTCCCTTACCCCACTGCCTTTGCAAGAAAAACACCAGGGTCACATGGTGTACGATGGCACTGATGTTCAAACTGACATGAAAGGAGAGAATGACAAACCTTGAAAGAATATAGATGACTGAAATTTTGCACGCATGAAAGATAAAAGATACAAGACAGCTGTGACTTTAGCCCATATTGATATTTTATAAGACTTGGTTGCAAAGTAATTATTCATCATTTTCAAAGCAATACTGTTACTTAAAACTACTGAATCCACAAAACCTTTTTTCAACTGCTTGAAATATTATATTATCTAAATTGCTTGTATTTATTTATTTATTTTCAGAGAAAAGCAAACGCAAACTACATGTATCTGTCATCTAATTTGCTGGATTTTTCAGATCCATATCCACATCTGTGTTTAATATCCTTCTTGATTTGCCCTTCTAGTGCATATTGGAAGTAGTAATTGTCATAACATCATACACATTGGCTGATGTGTTTTTATTAAAATGATTATAATTTATAGTGAAAATCAAGAGTTTTTATTTATTTATTTATTTTTTTGCGTAATTGAAAGTATAAAACCCCTGAAGGGATGCCAGTAAATGTACTGTTTCTCAGATTCCAAGCAATTTGTTCGAAAAAATTAGCCTGGCATGTGTAAGGCTTCTTGTCACTCACTTTGCAAAAAAAGTTGAAGGCCATTTTTTTTTGTGCAAGATACTTTTCTTCAAATCATCTCCGTATAATATATCACACATCCAGTTGGATCCAAATAAGAGCCTTAAATGCTTTCATCTGCTCAGTTAGATCAGAAAAAAAAGAGTTTTTTTAAGAAAGAGAAACATAAAAGTATGATGTTCTTCCTTCAGTACCTCCTTAAAAATCAAATGTTTTACAGAGGGAGCACCTCCACTTTTTCCTCAACAAAAGCAGAAAACACTTGTGGAGCTGCATGTAATTGTTAACCCAAGACCTACATTCCCTCATCACAACTTTAAAAACAAACTCTTTGTGAAGCTTCACATTGCTGCCGAGCTGCTATGGAAGTTACGGGGCTTCCTGCAATGAAAAATGGAGACTTTTTAGTCTTGGGGTGGGTGGGGGTGTCCTGCTTCTTTGTCTAGATGGAGATGGGTTCTGTGACCAATTAATATTTTATTGGTTAGCAGAGAGCAAGAGGCTCTGTCGTATCTATCCTCCTAAGAAAAAGCCTCTCTTGAGGCCCCTTCTTTCCTTTTTAGGAAAGATACACAGTGTGTCCGCAGTGATGAGAAAACTGGCGTTATAAATAAACTGCATTACTTTTTAGTAACAAGTAATCAAATAAATGACTTACTGACATAAAATATGGCATGATAACTTAATATATAATTTGCAATTGAGCTCACTAAAGCAGTTTTAGACAGCATCTGATTAGGTTCTTTCAGGCCTGATCTGATGTGCGCGTGCGTGTGTGCGTGCGTGCGTGCGTGCGTGCGTGCGTGTGTGTGTGTGTGTGTGTTGGGTGTGGGGCAACTACATAAGGATGATTGGATAAGAATGCAGGTGACATGAGCTTCGCTTTCAAAAAGAAGGAGACAGAACCACTACATTGGAAAGACACACGCAAATAATCAATAGTAGCAAAACAAGTCAATATTTTTTGACCATCACATTGTAAAGCCGAATCAGTGGTTTAACCGTTGAAATATGTCAATGTTATTTGTTATATTTTATAAAAAAACATACAATGAATGCTGTAAAAATAAAGCTGTAATATGTTTACTATATTTTTGTTCATTTTTTTAAGAAGCACCATTTATGTTTAAACTTATTTGGTGGCCAATTGTGGTCTGTGCAATAAATATTGAAGGTTCTAAACCATCTATTATGTTTTATTGGTCCACTATAGAAATAATTTATTTATAATCAAATATTCAATTTGATATGTGTCTCTCAAATTATATATAATAATGTACAATGTTTTATAATAATAATAGCAAATTATTTATTTATTTAGTTTGGTGTCCATTTTTAATATACAGTATGATATAGTTTAGAATTTTTTTGTTAGCACAAAAGTACATTTTCCAGGTAATTAGTTACTTTTATAATGATGTAGTTTAGCTACCAGCTCAGTTGCTATTTGTGAAAAGTAACTAGTGACTATATGACTAATAACATTTTAGAGTAACATGTCCAACACTGGTGCAGACTTCATTAAAACAGCAAGTTTTTTTATCTTTTTTATTTTAGACCTAGAAAATTATTTGATGGTCTTGTCAGGCAGCTTCCTCCAATAAAAAAGTAATATTTAAGTTTTTCTTTTTAATAAATCTGCAAAAATATCAACAATTATGTGTTTTTTCTGTCAATATGGGTTGCTGTGTTTACATTAGTGAGGAAAAAACAGGAAAAAGCTTAAATAGTTTTAGCAAATGGTTGCAATATAAAACTGCAGTCACACTAGAGTTTGAGCTTGCGAAATTCTGTTGTACGGCGCTGCGAAAAGGGGCGGGATTAAACAAGATGATTAGGCATTAAAAAAGCAAGCGATTGCTCCATGTTTTATATTTCTGTTCAGAGAGGTCATGTTTTGATCCTGGATTGGTCTCACACAGTCAAGTGATGCGATTTCGCAGGTCAGAGTTCACCAAGCTTGAACTTTGTACCTCAGCGAAATGCGAAACCTGACGCATGACCCTGCGTTTCCGGTCTGACGCATTCGCGCGCATATGAATGGAAGTCTATGGAGAGAAAAGTCCAGTGTGACCACAGCTTCACTGTCACATCCCCGGCTCCTTCCTGCTCACATAATTAGCGATCACCATCACAAACAATCTCCATCCAATCCAGTGAACTCTCACTGGCCTTCTAATTACTTGCACCTGTTCCCCATCATCAAGAACACTATATAAGCTCACCTTATCCTCTTACTACTTGGCTGGTATTGAAATCGGATGGTTGTCTTCATCTTCACTCCTTTGTCTCCTCTTTCATGGATGTTCCTTATGAGTCTTTGAGTCCTTCATACTGATCAAGGGAACTGATATTACTTTTCTGATATTCACTAGAAGATCTGCTATTGACTCACATGAACTGTGTGCTTGTATTCTCACCAACGGATGATCATTTGCATGCTTTCTGATCCTTCTCACCGTGTACAAGGAATGCTTGTGTTGTGTTTACCAGAAGATCTACAATCTCTTAGATGAACTGTGTCTGTATACTCTAAGTGACTGGAAAGTACAAGTACAAATACCTGCTCTCTCTACTACAAGCGAACTACTAGTAAGCTTGATAACATCTACAACCTACTAGATGAACTGTGTGCTTGTATACTCACTTGCTGTGTCTCCTAAGAGCGAACTACCAGTGAGCTTAACTACATCTGTTGAGACACATTGTGCTGTGAACGAAGAACACATGAGCACATATCAACCTTTTGAACTCCCTGTGTGATTTAATGACTGTTGAATAAATACTGTAAAAAGAACCATCTCTGTCTTGTCTACCAGCGTGACCATAACAAAGAGTGAACAATTTAAGGGGGTCTGAATACTTTCCATACACTGTATATTGCATATACAGTAAAGGTACATACAGAAAACTACACACAATTCAGTTTTTTATAAATACGTACACTAATAGACCTTAGATTAATAAAGGTACTAAGCAGAAAAGAAAATGAATGAACATGCACAAGAAGGGAACAAAAGATAAGGCTTAATTTAACGTAAGAGAAACACTATTATTATTATTGAAATATAATACATGCCTGTACAGTCATTCAGATGGTTTGTAATGTTTCTGACTAGTTTATCTACTGGCTGACTCTGTGTCTAAGACAGGCTAATTTTATAACACATTCTGCTGCTGTTGGTTATCAGGCTAGAGTTCCCTCCCAAAATAAGCCTCAATTTTTTTTTTTAAATGCGAAATTTCGTGTAATTATCTGGAAATTGGAGAAGTACGTGGATCAAATGTTGTAGTAGTGTTCACAGTGAAGAAGGAAATGCTTCTCAGTTTCTACTGATTTCTGAGAGCACAGTGTGCACAGTCTGCCCTCTCTCCATCTCTGTTAGTGTTTCTCTCGCACAACCTCCTGACTGTGAGCACTCAGTCTGTATTTGCTAATAGTCTGTCTTATTTTAACCTCTTTAACACAGCCCTATATTATGCTAATCTATAGTAAGTATGTTTCAGTCTTGTGTGATTTGGTGTAATTTTCCAATATGTGCTGTACAGTATTTGTGCCTGTATGATGTGTTTGGGCCTGATTGTGTTGTGCTGTTTGAGTTTTCGCAGTAGTTGTGAGTGTGTATCTGCTGTTGCTGACAGCACAGCGCTTCAGCCTGATATGAGCTTGCATCACTGCGTTTTAGTTGCTTATAATACTTTACAGATCTTTTTTGGATGTTGATCAGTAAAACGTATTGGCCTAAGTAAGTCCCTACATGAGTTGTTTTGTGTAGATCTATGTACTTTTTCCGAATGCCCTTATAAATCTGGGTGTGTATCATTTCAATGTCCTCTTTGAAGTCCAAACAGCTATAGTGCAATCGGCTCAATTATAGCTTTTCTTATTTTTGGCCAGGTCTGAACATATTAGGGTATTTTATAAGCAACTGAATTTTTATCATATAAAAGATGCTTATTTTATTAGCCAGCTTAACATTCTGGTTCTGCTTATTTTAAGTCCCAGATATGTGTACTCATCACTATTTTAGTTTTTTTATGTTGATTTCAAGAGCCCATGTTTGGCTGAATGAGTCCACAATTTTGAGGAGCTGTTGAAAAACTACTAGTTTCATTATTTTACTTTATTTTGGTTTAATTCTGTCTCTCTCTTTCTATATATTAGGGATGTCCCGATCAGGTTTTTTTGCCCTCGAGTCTAAGTCAATTGATTTTGAGTATCTGCTGATATTGAAACCCGATCCGATATTTCTATAATACATAAAAAAAGAATAAAGAAAAATGAAGAAACTGATCCAGGATGTTCTTTATTTTTTATTTAATTATCTTTGTTTTAACATTCAACAGCTCTGTTAACAAACAGAGCACCTCTGTGTGGTAGCTTGAACACTCAAGTAAAAAATAACTAATTTTTCACTTTTGGACTTTAGTGCAACAGTAAATCTAAAAAAATCTAATATAAAAACAAATAGCTCTTCAACTTAAAATGCCCGGCAATCTCACAGTTTGCTATGGCAATGTTGTCGTCGTCAACTTTATAATACCTCCAGACTGCAGACATACTCAGGAATTCCACTTCAAGGTGCTTGTGTGTTCTACTTTGCCAGCATTTAACCAATAACACTGCCATAAAGTGATGTCATTAAACATGCGTTGCTGTTTCTGTGTGAAGTCAAGAAAGAGGTCTAACTCTTTGCCACC
>CAIGQZ010032659.1:134813-161467 GCA_903798205.1 Danio tinwini
TAAAATTTATTTTATTTATTGTATTTATTTATATATTTATTTTCAGCTGCATGGGGCTAATTTTGTTTTGCTTAGTTGGTTTTAAATGAAATAATATTTTGTACGTATTTTTTTTTACCACTTAGTACTTGTGAAAATAAAGAAAAACTGAAACCGACTCTAAAGCCAGAGCTTTTGAGTGTGGATCTGCTCTGTAAAAAGTCGGTGAATCCCCACAGGACGTGGCGCTCCAGAATTCAGCCCTTTTCTTCAGAAGCCACATTATGTGTATTGCTGGAGAGGTGCTGTCCTGCTTAGTAATGATTTTCCAGGGGATTTTGAGATGCTTTTTTAGAACTAGATGGAGTGAAACAATGCACTGAAATGTAGAATACTTCACTGTTATATCAATATACAAATTAGAAGTAGAAGCAGTGTGCTTTTTAAACCACACCACAGATCTTTTGGGGGTTTAGTTAACCCAGAGCACAGACCCAACAATTCCAGCTGGCTTGTGCTTTTGAAGATCACTCCTGAGGTCTATAACATGGACCTGGGCTTTGCGGGTTAGTGGAAAAGCCAAGTCGGTGAGCAGAATTTGAATTTATGAGCGTGTGCAGTCATGCAGATGAGTGTGTGTGTGTGTGTGTGTGTGTGTGTGTGTGTGTGTGTGTGTGTGTGTGTGTGTGTGTGTATGTGCGCGCCTCAATACAGAGAAGCTATTTACAATGCACTATGAAATCATGTTTCTAAAAGCAAAGATGATGCTCCAGTCTTTCCCATGAGAAGTCTATGACATTAATTTAATTGTCCCCAGCTCTGCTTTTGTATGTGTGTGTTTATTGAAGCATGAGAACACAACATTCTTCTCAAAGCTTCATGCTCCATATTTTCAACTACACAATGACCTCATAATTTAAGAGCAATTTTGGCCTAAAATTTCTCTCCTGAGTTGTAAATTAAGATGAATGGCTTTCCTCACTCTCTTGTTGCTCCCTTATTTGGGTAGCTTTGCTCTTGTCGTGTACAGTTCTGCTCAGTATCGCTCAACAACAGAAAAAAAGGCCCAAATGATCTCTAAGAGATATTTTCTAGCGGAGTTGACAGCATAAGATCTTTTCCAATCTAATGGCTCTTTACTGGCCTAATGATGAATTTCTGTTAAAGCGCCCAGCGTAAAACAATCTCTAATGGCCTCGTGTCATGAGAGAAGAAATCATTCCGGGGGTCAGCATTGGAATTTTCTAGCTCAGCCAGCACTTCTCATTTAGCATTCGCTGTGTCATTCTTGTTAAATAATTGCCTTCCCTGGCTGGGAAGCGAGTAGGTTCTCCTGTTAATATAACTTTAGTAAGAGGCTCTTGACAGCGATATTCCATGATTCAATTAAAATTGATTCAGTTAAGTCTGTCCGGGAATATGGTTTTTGCTTCACTCCTCATAAATTGAGAGCAGAGCTGTTCTACGTCAAGTGATGAGAAATCACTGTTGACATTGCAATGCTACTTGGAGTTCTGGTCACTTGTACAAACACAATTTAGACAAGAAAATAGTCAGTACTCTCGTTGACATTACATCAGACTATGCAAAGAAATTGTACTATATTGCAGTGTCAAACAAATTTAATGAACAAAAAAAGTTATTTGTGAAGGGTATGAAATATTTTTCTTAGTCCCTTAAGCAGTCTTTTCAGGAGCACTGTGTTTAATTGGTAACAGAAGTCTAGCAAGTGTTAAAATTTGAAAATGAAAGTTGTAACAATAGACAACTAGACGACTATTAATAAACTAGGCTCTATACGTGTAGTGAGTTTATCTAGGTATGTAGCATATGTACAGAGTTAGGCAAGTTACTTCTAAAATTTATTAAATTATATATTACTGTCATTTTATTGTAATTAGTTATTGCAATATTACTGTCTCTTAAATGTACAGTTACACTATTTTTGTATAACTTTTAGGTTTTATTCACCAAAATAACCACAATAGTGTGAGTACACACACCAAACATTTATTTTAGTTTTTAATTGTAAATATTCAGTGAGATTTTTGTTTGCACAATGAATCTGTAAACATCAAAAGTCTGATCTTCAACAAATACAATATTCATTAGTTTTATGACACCAGAAATCCCATATGTGGCGAGTTAGAGGGAATAAACACTCATTCAGAGGGTTTTGGTGCAGACTTTTCCCCAGAGGGTGATTTATTTACAATTTAAAGTTCAAAGGTGAGGATATGGTGCAAAGGTGCTCTTCTGGCCGGGAAGCGTACAGATGATCCGGGGAGAATGAGCGAGGCCGTGCATGATAGTGTAGTGGTTCATCCATCAGCTGCTTGAGTCCGCTGGAGGAAAGAGAGAGACAGAGATTAGCGTTGGAGTCATTTGGTGTAATGAAGCTCACTCGTAGGTGTTCTCGTGTGGCTTATTTCTCTGCCTCTTGATGACCTCCAGGTGGGGTGGATGTCACGTGATGAGAAGCAGCTGGGGTGAATTTGGGACCATCTCGACGTTGCATTAGTATACTCGCCACACCATGTTAAAGGGATAGTTTTAAAAAAAATCCCTTGTGTGGTTCCATTGACTTTTATAGTAAGAAACATGAAAATTAGTTACATGTTCACAGCTTTCTTCAAAAAAAGCTTGCTTTCTTCTTTTATGTTCAACATAAAGTAAAACAGGCTTGTTCCAAGTAAAGGGTGAGTAAATGACTATCCCTTTAAGCTGTCATGATAACCATATACACTCTCAGAAAAAAAGGTACGCGGTGGTACAAATAATGTTCCTTAAGGAACAGTTTTGTACCTTTGTAAAAATTGTACCTTATATAGTACAGAACAGACTTCTTATGATACTGTTCTGTACCTTTTATGGTACAATTAAAATGGAGGTACACAATTGTTCTCAACTCCTTCTTTATTACAATATCTATGAAAATAAATATTACTGGAAAGGCAAAGTGATTTTATGAATAATTTCCATATTAAAACATGAATCATAATTTAAAAGCTTAAATTTAAAAGTTTAAAGGGGAAATGAAGCACTCAGTGAAGTTTACATTATTTTGTACAGTGGATTCCACTTTAATGGAAATATATGAAACAAACTCAATTAATGTAACCATTTAGCAGAAATTGGCATATTTTACTACATATTTTAGACCTAGGGCGCCGCCATCTTGGAATGTCACTGTGTCTGACGTCACAGGGTTGGTTCCATTCCCCCAGCTGAACAGATACAGTGGAACTAAAGGACTGAACATAGAAACTGCAAAGCCTAATTTAACCCAATGTGTGAAGTTGTGGATGTGGAGCTGGTGCAAATACAAGCATCAGATGTGTGTCTAATATAAAAATATATATTTACTCTATTTTTCTTTTTTCCCTTTTAATACCAGACGTGCTTTAGTCCACTTTCTGGACAGTATCACGCTGCCTGACTGCCTGTATTCAACCATGGACAGAACACAAAAGACTGGACAACCTAATTTATCCCAATTCATGAAGTTGTGGACATGCATCGCAGAGCTGGTGCAAATACAACAAATACAAGCATTTAAGTTGTGTATTTTTCTTATTTTAATACCTTTGTTTGATGCACTTTGAGGGGATTTACAATCAGACTAATGCAACAATTAAAATAATACATGACTTCACGCTTTACTAAGTCTTGTCTGTGTGGATAATGTCAAGACATATTCCCTTTTCAAGTTGATCAATTCGATCTCTCAACATGTATAAAGGATAAAAACCTGCCATGTAAAAAAAAAAACACGCCGACCTTAGTTTGGTTTGACCTCGAAAAGAGGTGGGGGCTGTAGTAGTAAAAAGTGAAAGTAGCCACCCCTGTTACGTCACTACCAGCCCTTTTGAAACCATGGTCAAAACTCAGACAGGCAGTCAGGCAGTGGAGCAAAGCGCATCAAATGATCTGTAATTAAAAGGAAAAAAATAGAATAAATATTTATTTTTATATTAGACACACATCTGATGCTTGTATTTGCACCAGCTCCATGTCCACAACTAATGTAACGCATCGGGTTAAATTAGGCTTCGCGGTCACTGTGTTCAGCTATTTGTTCTAGAGTCTGGTGGATATCTGTAGAGTGGTTTATTGTGAAATATAATTTGCTTTAGTTTTATCTAAAAGCAATACTTATTTTGCAGACATTTATTTGCTCCAGAGCAAATAGATTTTAATGTAATTTTAAGTTTTACAGCTTAATAAAGTAGAGATTGGCAGTTGACGTTATGTTGTTGTGCCATCAGATGGTGACAGAGACTGTATAATAGTAGTCCTAAAATCTTTAAGGTAGCAAACACCTCAGTGGACATTTTAAATCCCCTGGTATATTCATTAATTTATTCATTTTTCTTCCGCTCAGTCTCTTTATTCATCAGGGGTCGCCACAGCGGAATGATTTGCTAAATTGTCCATCATATGTTTTACGCAGCGCTTGCCCTTTCAGCTGCAACCCAGCACTGGGAAACACCTATACACCCTCGCACTCATACACTATGGCCAATTTAGCTTATTCAATTCACCTGCTTGTCTTTGGACTGTGGAAGAAACTGGAACACCCTGAGGAAACTCATGCGAACACAGAGAACATGCAAACTCAACACAGAAAAGCCTACTGACCCAGCAGGGACTTAAAGCAGCGACCTTCTTGCTGTGAGGCGACAGTGCTAACCACTGAGCCACCGTGTCGCTCGCTCCTGGTACAGTATATGTGTTTTATAAAAAAAAAGCACATAATCCATAAAAGAAATGTAAAAACTCATCATTTTTGATCATATTGATAAGACAAACACACATTTGATAAGGTTTTATTTTTATTTGGGCTGTATATACTGTATGCATAATTATATCAAAACAATATGTTTGTGAAATTAGTAAAATAGATAGGGAGTGCTTTCACTTCCTGTAGCTTCTGTCAACATAACTGCTAATCTTGTTGAAAAAAACCTGCAAATATTAGCCTCACAGACATGAGAGACAAAAATCCTGCACTTTTAAGCAAGTAATCTGTTTGAAATGTTGTCTGGTTTAGTAATCTGTATGGAATGAAGAATTCTCCATCTGACCTCATTAGCTCGCTAATTAGTTCCCGCCTCCGGCATTCAAACACGAATCATGATGACAGCCACCTGAACTCATGAATGACCACAAACAAACACAGTGGTGCTGGGTAGAAAGAGTTTTCTTTCATTTTCATTGTCAGTAAATTGGAATTATGACCCATATGACCTCAGGAGATCACAATGATCAGCTGCTGCTTTATTCGGAAAGGGATGCATTATACAGGTTATTCATTTATTATTATTATTATTTATTTACTTATCATCGTAGTTGAACCAGACAAAACCAGTCAGGTTCATTCATTCATTTTCTTTTCGGCTTACTCCCTTTATTAATCTGGGGTCGCCACAGCGGATAGAACCGCCAACTTATCCAGCATACGTTTTACGCAGTGGATGCCCCTCCAGCCACAACCCATCACTGAGAAACACCCATACACTCTGATTCACACAAATACACCAAGGACAATTTAGCTTAACCAATTCACCTATAGCACAAGTCTTTGTACCTAGGGAAAACCTGAGCACTCGGAGGAAACCCACGCAAACACGGAGAGAACATGCAAACTCCACTTAGAAACGCCAACTGACCCAGCCAGGGCTTGAATCAGTGACATATTTGCTGTGAGGCGATTGTGCTACCCACTTTTAAAGTGATTGTTTGTGCTTAAAATATAATTTATTCTTGTGAGCAATGCTTTTGTCATTACTTCGGTATCTCAGAATCATTCAGAAATTATTGTAATATGCTGGATTAATAAATACTTTTTTTATTACAACCGTGTTGCAAACACCATACTTAGTGTTTAAAATATATATTCTTTTATCCATGAAATAAACATGTATTTGATGTTAGTTTAATGGTATAATAATCCAAATAATGACAATATACAGTGTATTTTATTTATTTACATTTTATTTTACCTTTTATTCTTACCTTACTATATATTGTGTGATAGCTAAATATATTCTCAATAAACTAAAAACAGAACATTTGAAATAATATTTAGCTTTTAATTTTTATGAGGCATTTTATTTCCTGAATACAGCAGATAAATACAGAAGAACTCTGTAGATTGATGTTGTTTTATGCTGTTCTACATTAGAGTCTTGATCTGTAAGCAGGATCCTCTGTTTTAGCATCGCTAAGACATTACAATAATCTACATAATGCAAGGAAATAATTTAAATACAAGTCACATTTTTTTTAATTAGCAAAGGCTGTTGCTGTTTAGACGGTATGTAAATCACAGGAGGAAGAAAGTAGTTCCTCACACAAAAGTTTTTTAGAGTGTGGTTGATTTTATTTATTACTTACACAGTTATTCCATCAAACTGTTATATATATGCAATATCACACTCATAGCACTTGAAATGGCTGTTAATCAGCGCAGCTATGATACTACAGTAATGTGTGTGTCTGTGTTGATTCTTATTGGGGTGTTATGGTGCATTCAGTGAATTATTATTATTTTTTTCTACTCTATACCAGACTTATTGTATGTGCAACAGGTAAAATTTTTGCCTTTTAAAAATAGCAAGCTAATAGTTTTTGCCAGTCAAGCACTGCACAGCCATTGCAACAAGATGGCAATATTTAAATTACTGTTATTATCAATAAACTTTCATTTGGACATGTTGCACATATGAACAGGCAACATTTCTGCGATAAGGTGATGTGCTCAATCGGGCACAATTATCTTAATAATATCTTGAAGTGTGTGTTGCAACCTGATTTCTTTATTTGTTGGGATTTTAAGGCTCCTGTAGTCTGAGGCCGGTTTATAGCAGTTCTATTGTCACAATCACCAGCAATCTAACCACCAGAGATCGCTGGAATACATTCACATGAACTACACATCTGATGGTTTATGGACTACAGATCCCAGTTATGCAATACACACAATAACCTGCTCCAAGTCACCATTGATTAGACTCACACAGCTGAAGCTGCTCACAGACTGATTACTTGAACTATAAGTACAGCTCAAACACAAAATATGGCTGAGTTTTGTTAACACTTAGTAACATTACAATGTGGTTTCTTTGTCTTGCTTTGCCTGATTTTGATCTTTGCCTTGTCTGTCTGTTTATCCTGTTTGCTGCCTGCCTTGTGACCATCTGCCTGTTATTGTGACTACGATTCTGGATTGCCTTCATACATCTGTTTGCACCAGTGTTGACCATTGCTTGCCTGACCATTCTATTAATAAAACCCTGCATTTGGAACCTCACCTCCGTTGTCAGTGTCACATCCCTGGTTACATCCATGCTCTTGACTGCATAACAGTTCAATACCACTTAACTGACTGATTTCTGTTTTTTTACTGCATTAAAAAATCTAAAATGAAATTTAAAAAAAGCATTTGGATGAGATTTATGAAACTAGTTCTAGACAAATGAGTGGGTTGAGGACAAAAATCATTTAGTTGGGTTTTATTTTATTTTTGCTTTGATTTGCTTTCTTTTTTGTATGATTATTTATTGTCATGGTACATGGGCTGGGATATAATTAAAGTGCACAGAGGAAGGAATTTGAAGAAAAATGCATTTAATTTATAAATACATAAGGCAGGCCAAACAAAATCAACAGTATAGATAAGAACAGACAACAAACTGAAGTACTTAAGTACACTGACAAATGATGATCTCAATGACATACAAATTGTAAAATTTAAAGTCCATGAAACTGATAATTGTTGGGAAACAGAACAAAAGTAAAACAAGATCACAAAAAAAAACATCAACAATAGAAAGTATACAACAGTGACAGTGCAGTGCTCTCTGTAAAGACAGGCCTCATAATGTAATAAGACCACTGTGGACCTCTGGATCCAGAAGAGGACAGAGGACCAGGGTAGAGATGATGGAGGGAGGAGCCTCAGAAAAAAAGGAGGATGAGGTCGGAGACCCAGAAGACAGCCAGGATGATGGTCTAAAGTTGAGGCCAATTGACAGAGACTAAGCAAAATGGTGGTTGAGTCCGAAGAGGAGACAGAGAGCCAAAAGGCCAAGGTGAGCTGGCAGTTCAAACCTGACAGCTGGAAATGTAGATCCAAAAACCCACTGTGGGGCCAGAGGGACAAAAGTTCCAAGGCAGAGCTGGGGATGAAGGAGGAGCTCAATGTAGCTGGAGGGACAGAAAGATGAGGCGCAGCTAGAGGAATGGAGTGCTGAGATGGAGGCAGAGTAATGATTAACTAATGCGGAGCCAGAGGGATGATGGGGGCCCAGTGGAGCTGGTGGGGTAACGGGCCTTGTTTGAGATACCGTAAGTCAATGCTGATGGGTCATTGCTCAGACTGGTAGAGAACAGAGAAGGGAGAAACCCATAAATCTCCTCTTCAAAGTCCAGTATATTAAATAAGTCCCCCGAGTCCATAATAAGCTCACTCCCAGTGGCAGGGAAGTGGGCGGGGCCTCCAGTTAATCTTTTGAACAGCTGTCAGAAAGACTGCAGAGCTCCTCCTCCTGATCTGTTTGGATGCTCCAATTGATGATGGCTTGGTCTTTGTCTGTAGTCGGCTCGGGTTGACACTACATGCAGTGGTGTATCGGCTGGCTGGTCTGGTCCCAAGGACCTTCCCAGCTCTTTTATGGTCTGGTTTTCTGTCATGGTGCGTAGAATGGTATGGAAAAAAAGTGCTCAGAAGGAGGAATCAAAAGAATATAAGTTAATTGAGTTAGGTAGAAATTAAATTTCATGGAAACTGATAAGTGGTGGGAAACAGAAATGGAAACAAGAGGTGTGGAAGAGGCAGAGCTACCGGGCACTGATTATTGATTATTTATTTTGGATTATGCAAGTAAAGTTCTCCTACACAAGTGATTATGCCACCTCCATGATGAATCTGGTTATACTCATGGCAGGTACTATTTAGTTTGGTCATTTATTTCAGTAATTTGGCAACCGTCAAATGTCATCTGGATACAGTTTGCATTTCTGGTTAGTAAGAATCGTTAGTGTTTCATTTTGAACAACAGTAAATTAATATATTATACTCTTGAGTGTGTATAGTGCATAAGCGCATAGTGCATCTATGCATAAGTGTACAGTATATAGTGTGCCATTTGGGACGCAGTGAAGATCACACAAAACACAATAGAAAGTTTAGGAATGTGACATTTATGCACATTGTTAAACTTTGATTTATTTTTATTATTTTATTTTTTTTAAATAAGACATTTTTTTTTCTTTTATAATTTATAAGTTAGAATATTATTCATATTTTGTATTTACTTATTATTATTGTTGTTGTTGTTGTTGTTGTTGTTGTTGTTGTTGTTGTTGTCCATTTGTTGTTTGTTAACGCTCCGGTTACTAAGGTAACCCTCGTTCCCCGAGGGGGGGAACGGAAATGCTATGTGGAAACTTCCACTATGGGGATTTCATTCAGAAAGCCAATCATCTGAAAGAGTATGTAAACGGGCCAATGAAATGCCAATGAGTTGGCAGCTTCAGCTTGCGCACCTGATGCTCGTTGCAATCAATTTGCTATAAGAGCACAGCACGCGCAAAGCCAAGCATCATTTTTTAGCGGAAGAGACTTTCACCTTAACAGCTAAGGGGCAATCATTATGGCGAAGGAACATAGCATTTCCGTTCCCCCCCTCGGAGAACGAGGGTTACCTTAGTAACCGGAGCGTTCCCCTTCGGGAGGGGAACTTCAATGCTATGTGGAAACTTCCACTATGGGGAAATGTTTGGAAAACGCCATAATGATTGAACCTTACCTTCGCCCCCGATGAGAGGTTTGCCAGGCAAAAGAGAGCGTGAGCACACCTGCGTCACCAGAGGCGCGGTCTTCCAACGTGTTCCCTGGCCCTTACTTATCCCACTTCAACAGAAGATTTATGGATTTAGATATATTTTTCGGGAGCCGCAAATGCGTCTAGAATAATTTCTAGGAATTTAATACGACAGTACGTTGGGGAGCGTGCAGTCCCGATAGGGAGGACGCTGCGGAGGCCACCTGCTACCCAAGTGGGGAGACTAGTGGCGAGAGAGCATATGGACTAGCCCTGAGAAGGGGGAGTACGCATATGAATATAAGATGGTTAGCGGTAAGGGAAGACACGGGTCCGCCTGTGAGGGGGGACTGCACCGTGGCAGTATAGGCATATGGGATCGCCTTGTGGGGATCGCACATAGCGGGCACCTATACCCAGAACGCGGGCTGACCAGCGAGCAGACCAATAACGTAACGGGCCAGCGCCTGACTCCTCCGCTGAGTCAGATGCTGGGGGCCTCGGAGGAGTATCTGCAGGGTTCGCCAGCGGGGAACTTTACTGACAGAGCAAAAAAGCACACGTATCTCCGTGTTAGAGAGAATGGCGCAGCAAGCGTTTTACAACACCTAACCGAATTTCTCATTTACCGCAAGGAAATCGGCTCCCCTCAAGATTAATAAATCTCGCAAGGTGTCGCCCAGCCCGCAGCTCTACAGTGTCTGTTAGAGAGCCGCCGCGTGCTAACGCCCAAAGGATGCGTGCTTCGAGGAGCGCGCTCTCATTCCTGGGGACACGGCTCGCCCTGGCTCAGATGAGCGAGGGAGATGGCATTCACGGTTCAGTGGATATGTTCCAACCTCTGTTTGGATACGGCACTTCCCTTCTGCCGATCACTGTAACAGATAAAAGAGCGGAGTACGGTCCGTATAATACGCAAAGCGCGAAGGACGCAGCAAATAAAGGGGCTGGGTCTGCCTCCTCCGTTGGCAGCGCTTGCAGGTTCACTACATAGCTGAAAGAATGCTGTAGGAACCTAGAGCACCTAGGTGAGCGGGGGTCTCAGGTAAACGTGAGAGTGGGCCGGCCCAACACGCTGGCACATTTCGCTGACCGAAAATGCCCCCAGTTACCCACCCATTTGGCCGATGCAAACGTGACCAGCAGAGCTGTCTACCTGGACAGAAATCTTAAGATACTGAGTCGAGTGATCGAGCAGATCTCTCCTAAAAGAGATCTCCAAGTGGGTATGAGAGGAAAACAGGAATAATTAATGTTCATGTCTCGCGCCTCTGGGAACTGGATGATGAGATGATACTTCCCAGCGCGCCGCCATCGCCGCATCCTTAGAGCGGGGATGATCGTAACGCCAACCCCTCAGAGTGGAGGGGACAGCCTTAGCTCCAGTCAACTGAAGGAGGATAGCATCACTCTGATCTGGCATGTTCGGGGTTTCCTTCTCGGGGAAAAAGTTAACCACACAGCGAATAGACTCCACTTCAGGGCGTGGGCATGCCTCGTAGAGGGTGCACAGCCTGAGTGACAGTGTTAACCACCTAATCGGTAGGTCACCTAAGTCCTCCGCACTCCATCTATGAACCGTACGTGAGGCATAGATCTGGGTGAGGGTGCCAAACGGTGCCTGTCCCCTGTTTCCAAGGGATGTGCCAGGGAGGGGCCATCACGAGGAGAGTAAAAAGCAGGTCCGATTGGGCCAGAGAGGCACAATACGAGAGCTGTTCCTCGACCTCCCTGACTTTACACAGTATCTGTGCGAGTAGGCTCACTGGAGCAATGCGTATTACGCACGCCCCGGGGCCAGCTGTAAGCCAGTGGACTTTACAGGGTTCGCCAAGTGGGGAACTCAAGCGAGAGCACACGAATCTCTGAGTTAGAGAGAAAGGCGCAGCCCATTACAGCTGGCCAGTCGGGGGAGGAGTCCCCATTTTCCCAGGCGAAACTGCCGTGAGAGCGGATGGCTGCACGGTTGAGCTCGGTGGGGAAAAATGGAATGCAGCGATTGCGCCGCGTATGACTCCGGGGGAGCAGACGGCGGGCGAGCTGAGACATGCGGCGAGAGCGGATACCCCCATGCGGTTGATATACGCCACCGCCACCGTACTGTCCGTCCTGACCAGCACGTGTTGTCGCTCCAGCACCGATAAAACGGCGGAGAGCGAGGAACACTGCCAACAGCTCTAGGCGATTGATATGCCAATGCAACTGGGTTCCTTTCCACAAGCCCGTGGCTGCATGCCCGCAACACACGGCCCCCCAGCCCGTGCTGGAAAGCATCTGTCAAATCGACAAATTTTTGGACGCCTGTCCTAGAGGCACTCAGGCCTGTAGGAACGAGGGATCGTTCCAGGGGCTGAGGGCGCGGCGACACAGCGTAGTGACAGTCACCCGGTGTGTGCTCGCGTGCCATGCGCGTCTGGGGACTCGATCGTGAAGCCAGTGCTGAAGTGGTCTCATATGGAGCAATCCGAGCGGCGTGACAGCGGCTGCGGATGCCATATGCCCCAGGAGCCTCTGAAAGATTTCAGTGGGACCACTATTTTGCTGTCTAACTCTCTCAGACAGTTCAGCATTAGCGGAGCGCATTCTCAGGAGAGGCGCGCTGTCATGGTGACCGAGTCCAGCTCCAACCCGAGAAAAGAGATCCTCTGCCCGGGGGCGAGTTTGCTCTTTTCTCGGTTGACCTGAAACCCCAATAGGTGGAGGTGCTGGAACACCTTGTCTCTGTGCATAATCAATAGCTCCCGAGAGAGGGCTAAAATTATTATTTTTTTGAGTATGCGGATGCACGCGAGCCGAAGGGGCGCGAGGGCCCCCTCCGCGAGCTTGGTGAAGACCCGCGGAGACAGAGAAAACCCGAAGGGGAGGACTTGTACTGCCAGGCTCAATCTCAACGCAGACCGCGGAAACTGACGGTGGCGTGGAGTATGGAGACATGAAGTACGCGTCCTTCAGGTCTATTGCTGCAGACCAATCCCGAGGACGAACGCACCAGAAGATGCGCTTCTGCATAAGCATTTTGAACGGCAGCTTGTGCAGACAGCAGTTTAAAACGCGCAGATCTGGAATTGGCCATAGCCCACTGCTCTTTTTGGTACGATGAAGTACAGGCTGTAAACCCGCTCTCCATCTCGGCTGGAGGGATCGGTTAGATTGCATCCTTCGCCAGGAGGACAGTAATCTTCTCTCGCAAGACAGGGGCAGGCACAGGGCTGACCCTGGTGAGAAACACACCCGTGAACTTGGGAGGCCGTTGGTTAATTGAATCGCGTAGCCGAGTCTGATCGTGCATATGAGCCACCGCGAAGGGCTGGCCCGCGCTAACCAGGCAGGCAGAGCTCTCGCTAATGACTGCATCACTACGATCGTTGACGTACCAGCAGTGGGGCAGCGCGGAGTAGGAGTGCTGATCCGGGGAGCGCTGGGGTCCCGCGAAAGAGCTGGAGGCGAGAGATTCACTCACCTTACACCCAGACTCCGGAGGGGAGGGCTGGAGGTGTGAGAGAAAGGAGACCGTCCTCCCAGACCCCGTGAGCCACTGGCGAAGTGCACCGATCCTGCGAGCTGAAAGGCTTTTCATCGCGTCCCAGACTGGGAAGGGAAAAATGCTCTCTCTGAGGTGCCCGGCCCCCCACCGGGGAGAGAGCAGGTTCCCTCTTCTCCAGATGGCCCATCTCAGGAGCGCTTCGCGGTCCGTTAACCGGACTTAACGGCACTCTGGGACGGGGAGCGCTGGTTGCCTGTGAGGTGCTCGGCGCTGCCGCTGGCCAGAGGCGCAGGCGGGGGCGGAGCAACACTCGTAGACGGGCGCTCTCAGCGACAAGCAGTGGATGTGGATGGTTCGGCGGGGGGGGAGCGGTCTTACATCCCCGCCGATGGATGGTCCATCGTATCTGACTGCACCGCCGAGAATTCCTGGGTGAATCCACCAACGGTGTCGCCGAACGGGCCAGATTGGTATATGGGGGAGTCAAGAAAGTGAACTTTGTCGACTCCGCGCATATTTCTGCCAGGTTTAGCCCGAGGTGGCGCTCCTGGACCACTAACGGGGCCATTGTCCTTCCCGGGGCACACGCAGCGGACTTGAGGTCCGTGGAGCTCAGTCGGGTGCGGTGCGGGGCTTGTAACAAGCCTGGGTCGGAACCACCCTCGTGCAGCTGGGCCAGCGCGCGCGCATGGACCCTGGCGTGCAGGGTGGAAGCAGCGTGGTCCGCGGCTGTGTGGGCTCTGGCTCGGGAGGCAGAGGACCAACACGCTTTGGACGGAAGTCGAGGCTGATTCCAGCAGAAGGAGGCACCACGCGGGCCCGTGATGGCACTCTCAATCTGGGGAATCGACTCATACTCCCTGGCTGCTCCACCATCAAGGGTGGTGAGGCGGAGGCGCACGCAGATCAGGCAAAGAAAGATGCCCTAAAACTGCGTGAGCCCACTGTGCACTTCCGGGAAGAAAGGGATGGGAGGCTGGAAGGTCTTGCCTTTTAATCCTCCACATACACCCATCTAGTCGGTCCGGCCGCGGGGCTGGGGGATAAACCATCTCCAGACCCACGACCGAAACAGCCCGGGAAAGCACGGTTATCATGCCTGTTTCAAGATCGGCCGCCGCCGCGCTCGCTCCCGAGGGGAGGGAGCGGAGGGGGGGGGAAATCTTTCATCAGAGCATGACAGCCCAGCCTCCGATGCAGCGGTGGACATCTGAGCCTCGGTGTCATCAAGTGAGAGGGCGGCCATCCGAAGATGGATCGCTTCTCTCACTCGAAGCTTGGATGGAGCGCGTGGAGGAGCGAGAGGTCCACAAGCCCGAGGGCGGCAGATTTACTCTCACTGTAACCCTCAGATCTGCCCGAGTGCCCACCGCGGAGCGGGGGACAACTGGGGTGGGTGGCTCTTTTGCAAGAGCGAACCGCGATCTTAACTGCACAACAGACATGCCACCGAGTGATGGCATGCACTGCCCGCGAGCACCGCATTAACATGCTGGACCCCTAGACATGAAACGCAGTGCTCGTGCCCATCATCCGAGGACAGGAAACGACCGTGTTGCTCTTTTAGGAAATTCGCAACAATACATACCGCTCTGGAGGACCGGACCCAAAGGACGCCAGGCAAGGGAGAAACCCAGCTCGACCGTCTGCCGCTGCGTGTCACACACTCTGGACCGGGAGATCGCTCTCGTTCACTCTCTGTCTGAAACTCAGCTGGAGGAACCCTCATCGACTCTCTCAGAAGGCTGTTGAAGTCTCTGAAGTAAAATGATGCTTGGCTTTGCGCGTGCTGTGCTCTTATAGCAAATTGATTGCAACGAGCATCAGGTGCGCAAGCTGAAGCTGCCAACTCATTGGCATTTCATTGGCCCGTTTACATACTCTTTCAGATGATTGGCTTTCTGAATGAAATCCCCATAGTGGAAGTTTCCACATAGCATTGAAGTTCCCCTCCCGAAGGGGAAACATTTATTTGTTCATATACAATTTATTGATCAAAGCAAATAGATTTTGCACCAGTAAAGTTTAATTGAGCACATGCATATTTAGGTCCCGTTTACACTAATACATTTTAGTTTTAAAACGCATAAATTTTGATAGGGTTATGCCTTCTGTCCACACTACCCCAGAGTTTTCGAGCCCTGAAAACGGACCTTTTGAAAACGCTAAAGAGGCCGCTTTCATTTGAAAACACTACTGCTTCATGTCAATGTGGATGGGGAAAACGGAGACATCTGAAAACTGAGGTGTGGCTGCAGACATTTGCCTATCTGAGTGAGGCTTTTTTTTTTCAATATTAAGTGCACAAAATGAAAACATGATACAGTATAAGAAACTGCCTATTTTCATTTTGATATTAACTTAACAGACACCATAAATGTTGAAGCATTGTGTAGCTCCATATTTATATGACCGTCATCTTCACTGTATGCGTATTTATAAAAAAATGGAGCCTATAACATAACTGCCACCTTTGATTTTCCTTGAAAAATACGAAACATACCCTGTCTCTTTTGCTCAATATCAGTAGTAATCAATAATGGCCATTATAAAAGTATAACATACAATACGTTTATACAATATAGGAAATAAAGGCAAGCAATCAGGTAAATGTAAAGAATCAGTGTATGCGGTTACATAAATTAATATATTAACTTATCTTTGTGCTCAGCCAAAACACGTTACCTGAGAACAAGTAATAGATTCAAAAGACCAGAGTCTTACATAGATACCAGAGTCGTTAGAAAGAGACAAGATAAATTAAATATCACGTTTAACAACTATAGTGAAATTAAATCCAGCAGAAGAACCTCAATGAACTGTCCCACCTGTGCTGCACTCACCTGGGGAGGTGTGCTCAAAGCACCCACTGACTGCCTGGTGCTCAGACGTGCACATACTGTACGGTATAGATCATGCCATTGTTTGTGTGGTCACGTGATATGTGTTTTCAGTGAAGTTTGAACAGAGATCTGTTCAGAAACGTTAGGTGAAATGCCAGTGTGGACGTGGATCGTTTTGGTTCTAAAACGCTGTTTTAAAGCTAAAACGTATTAGTGTATACGGGGTCCAAGGAGACACCCTGCTGTCCGGAGAGGACCCTCTCTACCAGCTGCCTCTTTGTTATCTTAGAGGTTAAAGGTTAATCTGTGTGGCTACTCATCTGGAACCAGCAGCCATGACCAGATTCCTTTTGCTGAAACCATGGTTTCTTCTTCTCTATTAAATACACAGAGCAGCAATGTACTGAGGGCCATTCATAGCTTTTGTAAGAGGCACCCAGCTGTTGGAGAGGTCTTTAGAAACCTACATTCCCTCCCTTCTGTTTATAGCTCAGTCTGAGCTTAATTAATTGTTTAACAAGATTCTCCACTTGATGTAGGCTCCTTAGAGATGGTTTTGTAGTAAACCCACTCATTAAAAAAGACCATTGACAGTTAAAAGTAGAGAACATCAGAGTTAGTGCTCAGTTTCGAGCGTACTCTATGTGCGTGGCTAAAACATAATGTGATGGCTAAATTCATAGATGTCACTATAGGCTATTTTAAGGGGGAGGGGGATTGGGGTTTAGCTACTCAGCCCCCCTAAAAATTTGTGATTACATCCTTAAACTAGGTCTTTAAATTAGGCATGTCATTTCAGCAAATTCGTTGAGCTCCAGGCCTCAGCACACAGAGTGAGGAGTCTCAGAAGTGAAAAATAGGTGTGTGTTTATGGATTTACTGTTATAATTTATGCAGTTCTTTGTCATTAATACATTTTACAATTTACCATAGGAAGCATTAAATTTTCCATAATGTAAAGTTTTTGCTGTGTTCACCCCTCATAACCACAGCCTTTTCCTCCATCAAAATGTACTATTCCTTAAAACATACTTGATAAACCTATTATGTTTCTGTGGCATTATCTTCAATATACAGTCACATAGAAATACAGTAAAAGACAGCACTTGTTTTAACTGCATGTCAGAGTGAATAAGAGAAAGAGAAATACTACGGGTTACTCATTTATTCATTTATTTTCTTTTCAGCTTAGTCCCTTTATTAATCTGCTTAGTCCCTTTATTTATTCGCCACAGCAGAATGAACCACCAATTTATCCAGCATATGTTTTAAGCAGCTGATGCCCTTCCAGCTGCAACTCATCACTGGGAAACGCCCACATACTCTTATTCACACCCATGGACAAATTAGCCTACCCAATTCACCTTATAGCGCATGTCTTTGGACTAGGGGAAACCAGAGCACCCGGAGGAAACCCATGCCAACAAGGAGAGAACATGCAAACTCCACACAGAAACCCCAACAGACCCAGTCGAGGCTCGAATCAGCGACCTTCTTGCTGTGAGGCCACAGCACTACCCACTGTGCCACCACGCAGCCCCACTATGAGTTATTTTGAAGTAAATAATGGTTTGTAATAAATATTGACCCTGGTCACACAATATATTTATTAATGCTAAAATACGGGAATTAGTGGTTAAGTTTTTTTTTTTTTATAAACATAAATTAAATGTGTACTTAGCATAGAAACAGGTCTGCATTTGAGCATAGAATTGCGAACACTGCAGTTTTTAAAGTAAACAATTGTGTGTGTGTGTGTGTAACCAGGAAGATATTTGTTTGGCTTATGAAGTACACAAATGTTATAACTAGCCATAAAATGCTGTGGAACACTTCAATAATTTACTGTACTAAACAACCCTTTTAATATATATTTTTTCTATTTTATTTAACATTATTTTATTTCATATTAACATAGTAATTAATGAATTAGTCCCCCATATTCCATTTAAACTAAGAGTTGTAGAATGGTCCCTGTTTAAATATACATGTACCAGTAATATAACACAAAAGGAAAAGTGGCTTTTATTTAGACAAGATTGATTCTGAGAGACGGGACAAAATGTATTTTCTATATTTTTTATAAATATGTGATTTAAAATTGTTATTATATTTTGGTAATTGTTTTAAATAGTTTTTATTGTTTGTATTGTATTACTCTAAAAGCCATTTTCAAAAACATTAAATAAAATCCTATTGAGCCCACATTACAAAGTTACATTATCTACATTAAAGGTGTAGTATGTAAGTTTAACACTCAGGGGTTGAACTAGGTATTGCACTCCTGGATCAAAACAAACGCAAGTGCAGGTTGCCAGATTGAGGACAGGAGTGAGCGATTTAAACAGTTTTCGAAATTAAAGCAACGGCACCTGATAGAAGGAATATTTTCCATAATAAAAGGAGTTTTTGTCCTAACCAACAGATCGAATTGTTATATTAAAAACGGCTTTTATTTGTCACAGCTGAACAACAGAAAGCTATGACAATGATCACCTCAGGTACACCTCATGTGCTTTATTCAGTGTTAAATGTTAACAATGTGAGTTTGGATACCAATTTACATGCCATTTTTTTGCCATATACTTAATGCAGCAGCGGATAGTTTACCTCAGATCTTGAAAATAAAATAAACCGTTTGAAATTGAACTGAAACACATATGAGTGATTCAGCATGTGCATTTAATAATATTAAAGAAGGTTAATAAGTATAAATAGATTATAAACCTTACCATTTCATGAGTGAGTGCTTATTCTGTGCTTCTGAATGGCTGTATTTAAATTTGTCATGTTTTATCTGGTGCAAACATCTGGTGTAACTTAACCTGCTCACCTAATGCTTACATTTGTAATATTTATATAATTTGCTAATTAATAACCTCAACTGAATCCGCGGATCATTTCGGAGTCTGCTACTGTCCGCCAGAGATCGCATTTCGGTCACGGACACATGCATTCAGAGCCTTTCTTAATGAATGAATGAAATACACGATTTTTCACCATGGCAACCCGGGCTGCTGAAATATAATTGGCTAAACTGGCATTGGGCAGGTTAAAATTACCAAAACAAAGACGGGCGTTTCAGCACGGAAAACACATTTTCAAAGCAGAATATTTGACTTCAGCATTGTTTTTCAGATAAACAAGAATGTTCACTTGGCATGTTTCTTAAATATCTGCAAACATATTATGGTATTTTTATGCTTTAGAAGAGTAAAAAGCTTACAACACCTTTAACTGCTTAAAGAGCCTCTATTACACATTGAAAAGGGTCATATTTCGGTTTTATGGGTCTCCAACAACATACTGATATGTATGCAAGGTCAAAAAACACGTTCATGGTCTTATAATATGCATTTATTTTTACCTAATTATCCCAGCGACTCCCATATGAATCGTTCAGCGATTCATTTGTTTCCAAACCCCTCCTTAGCGCAAATCTAATCTGCGCTGATTGGACCGATGACAGCCTGTTACCATTGGTCGACAGCGTTCAGCGCGAGACAGTAAAATGCCCAGCGTGGTTTATCAAGCCCGCGGGTCACCAACATTGGTATGGAATCTGATCGCAGCAGACACCCGAAACACGCTTCAAAGTAAACTTACTAACACCACAGTAAACAGTACCCGGATCTCAACAGTGTTATTCAGACACCTCAGCGCCGAAAGCAGTGCAGTTAAACACAAGCATATTGCTCTTGTTAAGTATGACACACATTCAGTTTTAATCCACACAGCAGCAAAAGCTGAACTATTCTGAACCTTAAACGCTGCACGTGTGCAGGATCAGCTAACAGTGGAAATAGCAACGACAAATGGCAGTGGAACAAGCTCACTAAAGCATTTAAATCTGTAAACAAAGCAGCATGCGTCACGTTTACAACGTTGCATTAGACATGATATGAGAATATAAAGAGTTAACCTGATACAGTACACGCGGTAAGTAACAAAACATGTAGATCATTTCTATTTGCAATCATTGCTGTGGCACCTCGTCCAAGAACTGCTATATGTTCTAAGTGCTTACCTGTACTCTGCTTTTCTAAACGATCACATCCCCAGCCGGGAGGTTGTAGCGTCCTCTGTTCTCTGACAAGCTATCTCTGCGGGCTCCCGCTCACCATTCGCAAGCCTTTTCAGTGCTGCTCACCAGCCCGAGGCCCAGCGTTCAGCAGCCTGCCGGTGTACCTAATAATTTGTCCTTATTTTGCCTGCACCCCAGGTGTCTTGTCTGTCCATTACAAGATGGAGGAAGAAACTAATGCATGAGCTGTGTAGTGATAGATCGCCCATTGTAAGCGTGCATATTTCTGAACGACTCCTTTCCCTCACACTTCCAATAATATCCAGGTAAGCACAGTGTCTTCATGAGCGTCTTGCTGCTGTGTTAGTGGGCGGGGCCGAAGGTTTGAATTTTGCCGGGTCTGCGCGCAACCATTATGTTTTGTAACGACGTCACGCCAAAACGGCTGAAGACTCGTTATCAAGACGATTCATTTAAACCACTATGAGTTGACTCTTTTATAGATGAATCAATAGTTTTAAAAACTGTCCACTTTCAGATTTAAGCTTTAGCTGGATATTTCACTTCACTAAGAGCTGTGTTACACACTACATAATAGGTCATTCTCAAAAACCCATAATAGGGCTCTTTAATATATACTAATATACATATATATATATACACACACACACACACACACACACACATATATATATATATGTATACATGCATTCTGTTTTTATTCAGTACTCTGCCATACATTCTGGGATTGCCTTCACTGAGTTAATTCATGCAATTCTGTCTGCCAAAGTCAAGAATCTAGTTTTTTGGAACTGCCTTTGAGGTCTGTAAATGCTGCCTGTAGAGGAAACTCACTTGGATTTGGAACAGAGTGTGATTGTGTTCATGTGGATCACTCTGTCAGTGTTACAGTATAGTGAGGATGTGTGGATGTGAGTGCACATGAAACAGCACAAGAGATTTATGCTGACTCCAGCATTAGGTGTCTACATGCTTATGGATGTATTAAAGGATGGTGAAGTGTGGATCATGGAACTACCTGACTTTTTTGGTGCATCATCACAGATGACCTTTCACAGCCAGTATCTCAATGGGTGGGTTAATTGTCCCAATCACTAGCCATGACACAGTTTGTCTGTGGGATTTGCATGAAATTTTAATGAATGATTGGATTAAAATGGCTTGGGCCATGCTCCCAGCAGCCTGTAGCATGTAATCCCTACTGTGGCAAGCTAGCGATAAGGGCACATACTGGCCCAGTGTGAGCAAAATCCCAGAACGGCCGAAAGCAGACACCCAGATACAAGGTTGCACAAATCATTCTCTGATTGGCCATACCTAGAGTTTCCAGCTGTTTCATTGGCTTGCTAGAAACCGTTTGAAAATCACTTGAGTGGCTCAGTGGTAGAAGCTCAGTGGTAGAGCACCATTCACATCTGAATTATATGTAATACGATGTTATTTGTTTTCTGCATGGAGAAGAACAAAGTAACAAATCCACATTTCACTTGATATGGTTTATTGAGGACATCCAATAGACTCTATAATAAATACATGATTTGCATTTGATAAATGAACAAATTATTAAACAGTGATATAATTTAGTGTTATTTTTAATGTAATTTTTAGGTCTATACACAATAAGAAGTAAATCACTTTTAAAAAGTAACTTTTTAGCGATTTAGGTACTGTCACTTGATTTATTTATTTATTTATTTATTTTTTTCTAATTTCTCTCAACACCAGGTGCCTACTATAATATGCAAATGCCACTTGAGGAAAATCCTTGCCCTTTTCACAATAAGGAATCTCAGAGAAGGTGTATTGTTGTCCAGCCTCTTTGATTTTCCTTCCATATCCAGTACTGACAGGCAGTCACCTCAGGGTTTGTGTGAATACAGCAGACATGCACCCAAGCAGAACAAATCTTCCCTCCCTCTGCCCCCTTATAGTACTGTACCTCAGAACACTTCAAAAGTAACCTGACTACTACACGCATTCACAATATAGAAAAAAAACATACATAAAATGGAAAGAAAGGGGGTGGTGTTACACAATGGCTCTCACATTCAACATGGACACTTTATTAAAATTTTCTATGGGTTTGAAGCAGAGTTCATCTTGGAACTAAATCGCCAAGTGACCACAGAAATACTGTTAACTCAGCGAAACTTGAGTTTTCAAAAAATCTCTTTTTGCATGCAAACTAATGTTTCCTAGTGCAGTGGTAACAGCCGTCCTTTGTTCTTTCGTGTTGCGAGAACCAGGATGACCTGCGGATAGAAAAATAATACATAACCATGTTATTTTCAGAGTCCAATGCTGTTAAACAGTTCCATTCAGCGCCTGAATGTAATAAAGTTCACGGCATGTGTTCAGCACTGTGAAACTGTAAAGGACATTTCTCTACGTTCCTCATGTTTCTGCTTTAAAAACCTTGATGAGATTGAATTAACCATGGAAATCTGGCTCAGATATGCTATTTTGTCCCAGCTCTTTTAGTTTCAGTTTTTTCTTCCTTTCTTTTTGTAGTTATAAAGGCTCCCTACTGTGAAATTCTGCTATAAACATAAAAAAAGGGCCTGGGAACAGTTTAACTTAGCCATTTTGCTTCACATTTTCACAAGTGTCCTACAGACTTCAGTGGTGAACATAATATGACAAAGATTTAGACTAAACATTGGTGTCAATTTGGATGGGATATGAATGAATTTCTCGGGCTGCATGTAGTTTGTTGTCTTTTAAAGGCAAAGTGAACACAAATTATCTAAAGAATGTGCTTTTAAGAACATTAAGAGCCTTTGCTTTGCGGTGTACATTTCAGGATATAATATTCATGCATTCCAAATGAGTGAGCAAAATATAAGCGCTGATGGAGTTCATTGAGCCAGCGTAAAATCCTCCACTCCACTGGCAAAATGTTAAAGGCCCATTTTAGATTAAGCAGTCATCCGATAATTTTAAGAGCTACATCACCAAATTCCAAACTGTATTTACAATATATATATATATATATATATATATATATATATATATATATATAAATAAATAAATCAACAAACTCTGATAACTTTGTATTAAACATTTAGATTTGTGGCCAAAGGTTTCCTCATGGATCAATACAAAATATGTGTGTTGTTCTTAGAAGTATTTAGTGGATCAGCCCAGATTCCAAGAAAATAAATACCTTTTGACATGCTTTTATAGAAGTTATGTTATTTGAAATTTGGATAACACTTTATTTTCATGGTCCATTTGAGTATTAGTAGACTGTCTGCTTAATATTTGTTGATACTGCTCCTAAAACAGACATTTAACTCACTATAAGAAACTTTGCAAGTACATGTCAGCTTACACTAACCCTAGTCCTAACCCCAACCCTAACTCCAACCTAACAGTCTACTCCAGTTGCTTTATTTTTTTATATTTATCTTCAGGAAATCACTGAAGGCATATATTATGTTAACATAACGATCTAATGTGGCAATAAGATTGTAACTATCCTGTGCATTTACACAGTGGTCATATTTATCAATGTAAGCACACCAAAAACAACATTAACATTATAGCAGACACTGGTAAAAAAGGTCTTTCCCAGCCACTAGACTTTTCTGACAGAGTATTCGAGTGTCATCAAGTGACAGAATGCTGTTATGGATTTTAGATAGCAAAATTTTGCGGTTTTTATTTAAACATTTTTTTTTTTTAAGCATGATAGTAAAACACGAACGCCGGTATGAATATATTAAAACATGCTTGTTTGTTGTAAAAATTTGTAATAATGACAAAAAATACTAATTTGTGTATCTCCTTACTTCTGGGTGCAGCTATACTGCCATTGTGGCTAGTGTATTTTAAGAAATTTTCTTACCCCTTGGTTTCGAGTGTGGACCTGAAAATCTATCTAGCCCTTCCCCTTAGCCCTACGCCTTCAAGCTATAGAGAATTGGGACAAGGGTAAGGGGAAGGGCTAAGGGGTAGAAATGGGATTGGGCCTTAGTTGGCATGTAGATGCAATGTAACTTAAATTCAATAAAACCAATACATCAAAATAAAGTGTGACCGAAATTTGTCTTGAATTTCATGGAGCTAAAAGAATGGGATTGCTCCAGCTAGGAAATGTATATATGGCCCACTACTTTTAGCACATTTAGCCAAAACAAGAGCCTTATCTGCTGTGTGTCTGGCAAATACACTCCTGCATGTCATTCACTTGAGAGGTGTTATAGGCATTGAATTTCAGTGTCTAAAAGGCTACAAATCAATGGCATTGACCTGTGACTTTATTGCCTGTTGAGCTGAACTGACAGACAAGTCTTTACTGGATGTCTCGTTTGATCAATTGTTGCAAGGAATCGGTCTCCACTTCCATTCTGTCTCTCTTAAACCATTTTGTGAGTTGTTCACCCATTCTCTCTTTTTGTGGTTTAAACTTACTGTGTTTTTTTCCTTCTTTGCAAAACTGGAAAGAGTGGTTTATTCATTATAGCAGTAGCTTCCTATGGAGACCTATTTTCAGTTGAATTAATAGATAAATGAATATATAATTGTGAATTTAAATCTCATCATTGTGAATCATATTTGTGATTCAGCAATTGCTTCTTATTTTTTTCTCATATTTGCACCTTTGTTACAATTTATACTTTTATTTTTCCAAATTATGACTTTGTACCTTACAGCTGTCCCTATGTTTAAAAATAATCTTAACTCTGATAAATAGAAAAAGCACTTGTTAGAATGTGTTTAGTCTACTCCTTAAATCAGAAACAAGTGACATTTTTAACATGCTCCTTTTTGTTGCTTGGATCAATTTTACCCACTTCAGAATTGACAGTTGATGTCTGCATGCGGGGTGTTTGTTAAAGAGCTCAATGGGAGAGTACTTCTATATAGAGTCAAAGCTCTTAACTCAACCCATGGCATTCTGTAAAAATCTTTTGATGGCCTTCTGCCCCTTTCAGAAATGCCTTACATTCACCACCAAACATGAAATATAGGAGAGAATTTGAGATGGATTGTGTCGCTTGTTGGCCGTTCATTTATTTACTAAACAAATGGATAGGGAAAGAGGGACAGGCCTGGGGGGGGGGGACTAAAAAGAAAGCAGTCCAGAAGCAAACCGCAACGTCGAAGCCAAAACGAGAGCGGGAGGGGGTTTTAGACAGGCCCTCCTGGCTGCATGCTGACATCCTCAAAGGCTTTTGCTTCCCCCTTTCTGAACCCCACCCACATGTGGAAGAGGAGGAGGTCTTCAGGCCTGCTTCATGCAATCAATTGGACATGGCTGTAGGCTGGGTTTTGGGGCTGATACAGTGTTTGTTTCCTCCTTGGAAGATGTCTGGGAATCTTGGGAATGGAGGTTGCTGCTAAGGAACAGATGCATGGTTGTGATAAGTTAGTGACGGCCTAGCTTAGACTAATTTCTGCGGGTTGAAGTCTTGTGGGGCCTTAGATTGGCTAGAGGCCAAGGTGGGGTCACGAGTTCTCCTGGGTTGTGGTTACTAGGTTGCTGTCTTACTGCGCTAATTGAGTTTCTCGGTTCCTTAATGAAAAATCTCAGCTGCATATCTTACGCTGTCTGTGTTGAACATGAACACACAGAATCTCGTTATACAAAGACTGACAGGAGAGGTGCAGGTCCACTAGTAAACTGTTGTAATGACATACCAAGTTGTGTGCCTTTGTCAGGCATTGCCGAGACAGAAAGCTGGAAGGGTTATTTAAGTGGATTGAACATAAAACAATTAAGTTTTTATTGTTTCAGCTTATTTTAAAAAGTATAATGCACAAACAGCAAACATCATTTAAGTGTAGAGTGAAATAAGAATTATTTTATCTCACCCCTGGTTTCATATACAACATCAGTGATGCTGTCCAGAATTTAACATTTAATTAATATTGAATTCCTTTTGCTTAAAATTTCTTAGAAATTTTAATTTATCTGTTCACTGGAAAAAAAATGGTTTGTTGCAAAATGTTGCAAACAATTTATATAAGCTGAATTTTGAATAAACAAATTAAGTTGAACAATAATATATGTAATTTGTTTGTTTAAATTCAGCCCATATAAATAGTTTGAAACCATTTACCATACATTTTTTTAGTGTGTGATGCTATTCCCTTTACATATAAATGCCTTTCCAACTGTAGACACTTCTTCCAGCAACTTAACATTTTTCTCTTGTATATTAGGTGGAAATTACATTTTGGAATAATCTAGTCTTGATATAGATCTAATTTCACAGCTCACATTTTACATACAGTATACTGTAATAATAAATTTTCCTTTCACACCCAGTTGGGCATCACTAGTGTGTAGCACCATGGCACTGCAGTCGACCCAATATCAATTTAATCAATTAGAATACACTTATAATAATATTACAATATTTATTTTTAAATAAATTATAAAATGTGCCTAACAATGCCTTTCAGCAGTGACTTACTCACACACACACACACACACACACACACACACACACACACACACACAC
>CAIGQZ010032659.1:165205-205093 GCA_903798205.1 Danio tinwini
TTATTATTATTATTATTATTATTATTATTATTATTATTATTATTATTATTATTATTATTTAATTAATTAATTAGGGCATCACGGTGGCACAGTGGGTAGCACGAGTGCTTCACAGCAAGAAGGTCGCTGGTTCAAGCCTCAGCTCTGGGTGCTCCGGTTTCCCCCAAAAGTCCAAAGACATGCTGTATAGGTGAATTGGGTAAGCTAAATTGTCCGTAGTGTATGTGTGTGAATGAGTGTGTATGGATGTTTCTCAGAGATGGGTTGCAGCTGGAAGGTCATCCGCTGCATAAAACATATACTAGATAAGTTGGCAAATAAAGGGACTAAGCCGAAAAGAAAAAGAAATTAATTTACTTGTTATTTTCTTAATTATCAACTATTATTAACATTTTACATTCGTGGAGAGGGACAAGTTTTTGCCTTGTGCCATGCCCCAAGTCTTTAATAACTGGCACACAGAGAAATTATGCTCGCATACAGTCTCACACTTTAGTGTGAAGGTGTGGGGAAGAGAAATTGTGGCACACAGGGTGCATGGCAAGAGACAATGTGTCACCATTCACTTGAGGAAATGCCAGATACAAGAGCTGTGGGAGCCCTGGCCTCCAATGGGCAGATGGGAGTTCTCTTCAGAGAGAGCCAAGCAGACAGCATCATCTCATTAGCCAAGCTCATTAACCCAGTACCACTAGATCTGATCTACATTACCAACCCCGAGCTTCAATGCAGACATAGGCCACCTTCAAATCTGCAGCCATTTCAATTGGAGCAATACCAACAATTTGTATTTGGTATGATATCATGCGATTATTTTTTTTATCTTCTTTTTGAAGTATTTCAAAAACAATGTCTAACAGACAAGAAATATTTTACAGTATTTCCTTTTTCTTTCTCTTCTGGAGAAAGGCTTATTTCAGCTAGAATAAAAGCAGTTTTTAATAAAAAATAAATAAATTAAAGGTGAAACAGAATAACAGAAAAACAAAACTATCTTTATACTGTCACAGACAGGTCTTGAACCCAGGTCTCTGATGTGGAGACTGCAGAGTTAAACAACTGAACCACAGGGGCAGTTATATTGGACCTAAACGAAAGACTCAAAGTAGGGATCCAGAAAACAAGAATTTATTAAACTAAAATAATTATTTTTTTCAAATGGATTCTTTTCAGAATGAAGTAGCAAAACAGGCAACAAAGAGTCTTCTCAGACGAGGAATACAAAAGGTTTAAACAGTATAACAAACATACAAGGAAAACTCTACAATGGGAGAAAACAAACAAACAAGTCAGCAAGCAACAGGGGAAAGAGTCTTACTAGACTTAGATCAGAAGGTTGAGGGTTGTGATGTGACGTTGTGCACCGAAGCTTCAAAGCATGTATCAAAAAAATGATACATCTTGCAGTATACCGGAGTTTGATTCGTTTTGCCATACACCAGTAACTCAACAAAAATACAATAGTAATTTATAGTAAAACGCTTTTGAACCAAAGTGTATTATTCTACATTTACAACTATTTTTAAAGAGGGCCACTGCATACTGTAGTATCGTGTACCAGCTGATGAATGCAGCCCAAAAGCCTCCTCAGAGCATTCGCCTCCCATGCAGGTAACGTTGGTTTGATCTCCGCTGAGAACAAGTGTAGAACCGGTTGGAGTACGATACATGTAAATATTTTTAATACCATAGATTTCACTGCAGTCATTAGTGGTGTAATGTAACATACCTTATATGCATAAAAACTACAGTATTTAAGTAGTTTGTTTACATTTCTATTGTTGTATTACTACATGAATGAGCTGGTCAGCTGTGAACATTTGGCATTTTTGCAACACAGTGTTCCACATCAAGCTCTGATTTGGAAAGCTTCAAGTAACAAACCTTTTTCTGATACAGTTGAGTCTAACGGCCCACCGGTTAAGAAAGCTTCATTTAACCATCACTAGTCAAGGGACCACTAGGCAAGTTCACAGAGTACTGACTTAAAATAATGAGTAAGGAATAGTTAAAAGGTGACAACTTAAATACACAGGCTGGAACAAGTCACAGGTGATTGAAATTAAGTGAACAAGAACTAAGGCAGAGGGGAAACATAGGGACCTCTAGGGGAATGAAGACAAAGTGCAGGATGGTGACATATACAGTGATTTGCCTAACTTGCCTAATTAACCTAATTATAACCTACTTAAGCCTTCAGATTGCACTTACGTGTCACTTTGAATAAAAATCTCTGCTAAATAAATGCAAGAGTAAATGAAAACAAACATAGGCAGCACAGTGGCGCAGTGAGTAGCAGGATTACCTTACAGCAAGAAGGTCGCTGATTCAAGCTCTGGCTGTGTCAGTTTGCATGTTCGCCCTGTGTTTGTGTGGGTTTTCCTCTGGGTTTTCCGGTTTCTCCCACAGTCCAAAAACATGCACCATAGGTGAATTAAATAAGCTAAATTGGCCGTAGTGTATGTGTGTGAATGTATTATTGAAGGGACTAAGCTGAAAAGAAAATTAATGACTGAATGAATGAAAAACAAACAGCATTATTATTGATACCAAAGAAAAATCTGAGGCAAATAAAAAATCTGTAATAAAATACTCTCTTTCTTGTAATTTGTACTTGTAAGGATATTTTATTATGGTTTAAAAAATAAGCATATGAAAATGTGTCATGTTTGCAATATGCATTTGCTTGAGGTCTCTCGCTGTTTTATGTGTTTGCAAGCATGTGTGTGTATCTTGCTTTAAATGTGTTGCAGGAGAGTGTATTGACGTTTTAGGGGCTCATGGGAGGCTCACACTGGAGCATCCTGCTCTTTCATCTGCTGCTCGTAAAGAAACACATCGAGAGAGAACTCACAAACAGACTTGAGCAAAGGAGCCTGTCATCCTCATGAAGTGTGGTTGAGTGTATGTGTGTGTTTTTAGGATGGATGCATGTTTTGTTTTTTTTTACTCCATGATTACCATGGGCTCCATGTTTTCTTTTTCTTAATGTTTTCATCTTCATCCTCCATTCCATGTACGGAAGAGAATGAAGATCAGAAAAACGTTTTTTTCTCAGGGAACCACTGATTCATTCCAACTGCCGAAGATCTTCCTGTATGGAATTCGAACCATGTCCTCCTGTAAATAAGATATGCAGTGGTGTACATATGTCTTTAGTGTAACTCATTGCAAAGATCTTTATATAAGACAGAAGGATAAGAACTAAAAATGCTTTAATCATCTTTTGTATGATCTAGTATAGATGCAATGCAACCACAACAGCAGATGCAAGCTTCCTGTGGATGGAGATTTGAATAGCATCACTATTCATAGCATTAGTACCAGTTGTTTAGGATGATGATGTCTTGGTGATGCATTCATATTTAGAACCAATCTCTTTCACATATATATTTGCCAGAAGCTAGTATATTATTGACAATGTACTAAAAAACTTTACATATATATCAAAAGTCAAGATTGTCTACAACAAAACAGTAGAATATCAATATAGTGTCACGGTTGGTTGCAAGAAAGCAGACCCAGTTGCAGCATTGAACAATACAAAAGGTGTTTATTGACGGAATTAGGCACAAATAGTCCGACAAGAGGATGACATGGTCCAATCAGTAGGGGCATTAACACAGGGAAGCCAGTGGTAGGGACAAGATGGCACCAAAATTAACAGCCAGCCAGAAGTAGGAGCAACAGTGGTTAAAACTAGGGCTACATCCTGGTGCAAGCCATGTAAACTCCAGACTGGCAAGCCAGGGAAGTCAGGACGCAGGATAGGACTGTAAAAGTATAAGACACAAGACAGGAACACAAACAGGCAGCAAAAATATACAATAAATTAATAAAAATAACTAAATCTAAAAGAAAATATGAAATCAAATCTAGTATCAGTTTACTGTTACATAATGGTCATGTCCTTCTTGTGTTAGACCATGTTGTGCTGTGCTGCACAGTACTGCAGCACTTCGTGTGGTCACATTCATTCACTCACGCATTCTCTGTAGCCACATCTGTATAAATCCAAGTAGAAAGAGAGCTAGACTGACGTGGGCAATCAGATAAAACAGAAACTGAAGTAAAGACTTCTAGAACAGTTCTAAGAATAAAAGCAAGACAAAGATTAGAACATAACATATTGTAAACACTAGGAATAAACAAAAGAAAGTAGTAGATACAAACAAACAAAAAGTAGACAGGAGAACTAGAACAGTCAAAACAAAACAATACGAGGCTAAGATACAAGACAAGCTAACATAGAACAAACAGAGAACACACAGCACAATATATACTGTAGCACAAAGCACACAAGAGACAGGTGAAAACAATCAGGATAACAAGGTCTAAATAAAAGGGCGGGGTAACTGAAAACAAGGAGGAAAGACAAGAGGAGCACATGGCCAACACAAATTAAGGCAAGGCAATGTAAACAAGCACAGGACAAACAGGGAAACATTAAACACTGACAGGACAGACAAGACAGTCAGGTCATAGGACTGTGACATATAGAGCAGATTTAAACTATTAAGGCTGAAATGAACTAAAGCTGTGGTCACACTACAGTTTGAGCTTGCGAAAATCTGTCGTACGGCGCTGTGAAAAGGGGCAGGATTAAACAAGATGATTAGACATTAAAAAAGCGAGTGATTGCTCCATATTTTTTATTTCTGTACAGAGAGGTCATGTTTTGACCCTAGATTGGTCTCACGCAGTCAAGTGATGCGATTTTGCAGGTCAGAGTTCACCAAGCTTGAACTTTGCAACGCAGCGAACTGCGAAACTTGACGCATGACCCTGCTTTTCCGGTCTGATGCATTTTGCATGCGTATGAATGGAAGTATATGGGGAGAAAAGTCCAGTGTGACCGCAGCTTAAGGGTGTAATCACACTATCCAAACTGTGCTCAGGCGTGTTTGACCCCTGTCAGTTGGCCGGCCCTGCCTCGGTTGGAAGAGTTGGACCAGAGTGCAGTTTGGTTGGGCTGGGGCATGAAACCGAAGATGCCACATCACTTTTAAGAGACGAGGAAGATAATTTATTACTCATTCTTACTTTTTAATGAATGCATAGTTCATCACAGATGTAAACCCCTCAGCTGCCACCTTCAGCAAAACTTCTAATAAGGACAATCATGCCCAGGCTCGGTTTAAGGCAACCGTGACTAGTGTGAGTAAACCCTAAATTCAATTCAATTCAATTCATCTTTATTTGTATAGCGCTTATACAATGTAGATTGTGTCAAAGCAGCTTTACATGGAGGTTTATAGTGAATTGAAACAGTGTCAGTTCAGTTTTCAGTGTTTAAGTTCAGATCAGTTTAGCTCAGTTCAGTGTGGTTTAATAATCACTACTGAGAGTCCAAACACTGAAGAGCAATTCCATCGATGCGCAGCTCTACAGATCCCGAACCATGCAAGCCAGTGGCGACAGCGGCAAGGAAAAAACTTCACCAATTGGCAAAAGTGAAGAATTTAAAAAACCTCGAAAGAAACCAGGCTCAGTTGGGCAGGACCATTTCTCCTATGGCCAAACTTCTTGTGCAGAGCTGCAGTCTAGGCGCAGTAGCTGGACCTCAGCGAAGACACGTCTGTCCTTGGAGCATCACAGAAATCAGTCTCATGCTCTCTATCATGACCACCACAGCAGCAGCTTAGGATACGGCCTGGTCCAGAAACCTTGGGATCGTCTCGTCGCTGGTCTTGGATCGCATCAGTGGCACTGCATAGTCTGAGGGTCTCAAAATGAGTACCCCCAGGTGGAAATACAGAATAAGGAGAATAATTAGCGTAGCTGCTGTTCATAGTGTATATAAACAAGAAGCAAAATCGTGTGTGGGGCACATCATATAATGCACTGTAATGCACTGTGTATGCTTTGCTAAAATGATAGGTCTTTTTATCTAGTTTTGAAGAGTGAGAGTGTGTCTGAGTCTCGAACATTATCAGGAAGGCTATTCCAGAGTTTAGGGGCCATAAATGAGAAGGCTCGACCTCCTTTACTCGATTTAGCTATTCTAGGTACTACAAGAAGCCCTGAGTTTTGAGATCTTAAAGAGCGGGTTGGATTGTAGCGAGACAAGAGGTTGGTTAGATAAACAGGAGCTAGACTATTTAAGGCTTTATAGGTAAGAAGCAATATTTTAAATTCAATACGAAACTTAACAGGCAGCCAGTGTAAAGAGGATAAAATTGGGGTGATATGATCATATTTTCTAGACCTGGTAAGAACTCTGACAGCTGCATTTTGTACTAGCTGAAGTTTGTTAATAGAGGATGCTGGGCAACCAGCAAACAGAGCATTACAGTAATCCAGCCTAGAAGTCATGAAAGCATGGACTAGCTTTTCTGCATCTGAGATGGATAGCATACTTCGCAATTTAGCAATATTTCTTAGATGAAAGAAGGCAGTTTTTGTGACATGGGATATATGATTTTTAAAGGTTAAATTGCTGTCTAATATGACACCCAGATCTTTTATAGTAGAGCTAACTCTTACTTTGTATCCCTCTAGTTGCAGGTCGAGTTGTGAGAACTGCTGTGTGCAGGATTTAGGCCCAATAAGTAATAATTCTGTTTTTTCTGAGTTTAAGAGAAGAAAATTGTTGGTCATCCAGTTTTTAACATCTTAAATACACTCAGTTAGCTTAGACAGTTTAGACATCTCATTCGGTTTAGTTGAAATGTATAATTGAGTATCATCTGCATAGCAGTGAAAACTGATCCCATGTTTTCTAATAATGTCCCCCAGGGGAAGCATGTATATTGTAAACAGCAAAGGGCCTAAAACTGATCCTTGAGGGACCCCGTACTTTATCGGCCTTACTTGTGAAAGTTGTCCATTAATATTCACAAACTGGTAATGATCAGCTAAGTATGACCTAAACCATTGAAGAGCCTGTTCTTGGACACCTGTAGAATATAAGCGTTCTATGAGAATATTGTGATCAATGGTGTCAAAAGTGGCGCTAATATCTATTAGAACTAATAGTGAGATGCACCCTTGGTCAGCAGCTAAGAGCAAATAAATAAATGAGAATAGATCACAACTTAATAGATCAGTGGTTCTCAATTTCCAGCAGGGCCTCCAGATTACTTTAAACATAACACTTGCTCACTCACTCTCTGTCCTTTGGCTCAGTCCCTGATCCATCAGGGTTCGCAACAGCAAAATGAACCACCGATTTTCAACTTTGGTATATGTTACTCGGCAGATGCCATTCCATCGGTAACCCAACACTGGGAAACACCCATATGCTTTCTCATTCAGACACACTGTACACTGCATTCAACATAACCTTAAGCGGTTCCAAACTTTCTTTTTCTTCTGTTAAATACAAAATAATGTTAGAAACATTTTATATGTTAAATTGAATAGAACAGATTTGGTCTAGCAGAACTTAAAAAAAAAACAGTATAGTATACAATAGAATGGTATGAATAAGGCTAGAAGAAAATATAATGTTCTATAATGTGTGTGTTCTGTTGGGCTAGATCCAACAAAGAATGGATGATGCATGATATAGCGTTAAGTATCTAGAAGTGAGAGTAAAGCTACGGTGACACTGCACTTTTCTCCCCTCAGACCTCCATTCATACGCACACGAATGCATCAGACTAGAAATGCAAGTTCGTGCGTCAAGTTTCACAGTTCACTGCGTTGCAAAGTTCAAGCTTGGTGAGCTATGACCTGCAAAATCGCATCACTTGACTGCGTGAGACCAATCGAGGATCAAAACATGACCTGGACAGAAATTTTAAATGTGGACCAATCACTCGATTTTATTAAACGTAATAATCTTGTTTAGTCCCACCCCTTTTTGCAGCGCTGTATGTCAGAATTTTGCATGCACGAACTCTAGTGCAGGGGTCACCAATCTCTTTCCTGGAGGTCCGATGCCCTGCAGGGTTTAGCTCCAATTTGCCTCAGCACACCTGCCTGTGTGTTTCAAGTAGACGTAGTAAGACCTTGATCAGCTTGTTCAGGTGTGTTTGATTAGGGTTGGAGCTAAAATCTCCAGGACACCAGACCTCCAGGAACATGTTTGGTGATCCCTGCTCCAGTGTGACCACAGCCTAACAGAAAGAGAGAGAGGGAGAAATGAAACCAAACACAACTATACGTTCAAAACACCATGGAATGTAACAATAGGCACATAGATTACATGCTGGATGTCATTTTGTCAACACACCTGCAAATTATTGGGCAGATAGATTGGAGGTAGTTTGGGTAGCAGGATTTTGGGCTTTGGGGATTTTACAGCTCATAGTTTACTAATAAGCAGAGATTTATTTGCAAATCAGCAGGTGTTAATCTAAAACTAATTGTAAATAAGATTAATTATTTATATTTTTTAACAGTTTATATCAGGTACTGTATCATTTAAAGTCAAAACTGAAGAGGTCCTGGGTCAAGCTCTGGCACAAATAAGAAAACATACACATCTTGTGCCAAATTGAAATGCCACATCTTTTTTCAATGTTCACTAGGTGTAATGCATGAAATAAAAGACAAGAAATAATTACACATTTATTTAATAGACCAGTTTTGTTTTATGGGTAGAGGGCTGTGTTTTTTACCAGCATCTTTTCCCAGAGTTTGCAACTTTTTATTTTATCATGACCAGTGGACATAAACTCCATAGTCAATGTAATTTATTAATGTTTACTTCATGTAAACATTACAATAGTAATAGTAATAAAAATCTGTTTGTCTTCCACATGAGTGAATCTGCACAAGTCATCAGAAAGCAGCTGTTTCAGATTGGGTGGCCAAATTGTTGCTCAGGTAAATTTAGCTGTTTACATTTAGTTCAATATTCTGGGCTCCTTGAATTCTGTATCTAACTGAAGTTACCTTCCCTGCATTATGGCTTTTTTCATATTAACTTTAATTTGTGTTTTCTCATGAAACATGGAATAACTTATTGGAATTTGCTTTGTAGTTTAATTTAAATACACCCACACCCCTAGACACACATACATAAACACACTTAAAAAATACACCTACCGCAGACAGACACTTGTGTCACTTTCAGAGACAAAAGGGATGAGACAGCAGTAATTATTGTAATGTATCAATTTGTGTAATTGTAACTGCAATGTTTAGAGTGGTGGCAGAACATTGGATCTTTCCTTTTTCAAACATCTCATTTTATGGGACCTTTGGGCAACATCTTCTCCGTACAGGCTGATGGTCATTTGTTGCATTTTGGAAGTGAAGCTGTGAAGAACTAAGATGCTTGAACAGCTGGCATGTGCCATGTTGAGAGCTCACATTCATCTCCAGAGGAAACTGAACACGGATGGGGTCCAGGCCTCCATGGACACCTGATGTTCCACTAATTGGCCACGGGTGTGACTCTGCTGGCAGGGCTTTGAGGCATAGTCAAGCAGATATTAAGTAGAACACATTCCGTCTTATTACCAAAAGTGGATTTTGCGTGGAAGGCAAAGGTTCGATTTGATAAAATAATTTTCTGTGCTTAATGGAGACTCTTATCTGTGTGAAAGCATCCATTACCCCACTCAAGGGTTTCAAGGCTGTTTACAAAAAGCTGTTCCACCTACCCACCTGCTTAAAGACAAAACACGCTGCGGAATCTCAGAGCTTTTTGTGTGCTTTTGCAGTATTAGACAATATTCTGCTTAGTGCTTTTAATGAAATAGAAATTGCTAAACAAGAATTACAGAATCCCATACTCTCTGTGATCTTTTTCCAAATGTGTCAGGGTGAGGACATCACTCTCACACGTTAATCTGTTGTCACTTATGCATCAATTCTCTCAGCTTTTCTGCAAATTTCCAGGAAAACAGTCATGGCCCTCTAATTGTCAAGCAATCACTGCAGCCAACTCCCTCACTAGGACCCCTGCTCTCACATTCCTGCCAGAGATTTTCATACTATGGGGGGATAAATATGTTAGTATTGCTTACCATTGGAAAACTTATAATGTTAATTTGGTCACATGAAGAATGTCTTAGCCAATTGGCCAATCAGTTTTTTGTCTCTTTCCCTGCATACTGCCATAGAGTCAGCATTAGCAGTTATGTTTTTTAGGCTAAAGGTTTCAGGCTTTGTTTCTGCTCTCAGAGTTCTAATCACTGACACCTCGCACATCTAAGCACTTGTTTAAGACATAGCGTGTAAAAAATCTAATAAATAAATGCAATACCTCTTGATAAATCAGGGACTAAGCCGAAGGAAAATGAATGAATGAATACAATTGTTGTAAAAGGTGCTGTATGTAGGTTTTTGACTTTGCAGATATTTAAGAAACATACTAAGTGAACATTCTTGTTTGTCTGAAAAACAATGCTAAAATCTGATATTCTGCTTTGAAATTGTCCATTATGTGCTGAAACAACTGTCTTTGTTTTTTAGTTCTTTTAACCCTCCCAAATCCAGTTTGGGCAAAAATATTTCAGCGCCCTGGGTTGCCTTGGTGGAAAACAGCGTATTTCATTCATCCAATCAGGAAGGCTCTCAAAGCATGTGTCAATAACCGAAATGCGACCTCTGGTGGACAGTAGCAGACTCTGAAATGAGACGCAGATTCAGAGTTCTACATGAGGTGGTTATTAATTAGCAAATAATATAAATATTAGGTGAGCAGGTTACATATATATGTGTGTGTGTGTGTGTGTGTGTGTGTGTGTGTGTGTGTGTGTGGGTGTGTGTGTGTGTGTGTGTGTGTTTGTGATGTTTATGTGTACATGTTTAATGAAGTGTATTTGTGCGTTAAGTGTATGTGTTGTCCTCGATGGTTGTCATCGTCTCTTTGTATGTGTTGTTCTTAAGGTTCTCAATGGTTAGCATTAACTCTTCACGGGTCTTGGATCCCATCAATGGTGCTGCACAATCTCTAGGGATGAGTATCCCCTGATGGAAATAGAGAACAAGTATTTGAACAAGAGATATTACATGTCATTGTGTAAATGAAGTACTACAAATGAAAATAGCAGTTTTATAAACAAAAATAGAAATAAACATATAACGCATATAAGTATTTCTAACAAAATTCCTGGTGCATTAAGACAGGAGGAGTGTGTCCTATAGGTGGTACAGATTGTGTTTTTATGTGATGCATTTTGTGTATGCTTTAGTAAAAAGATTTTTGCTTTTCCTAAAAAGAACTAAGAGAGTGTGTCCGAGCCTCGGACATTATCAGGAAGATTATTTTAGAGTTTAGGAGCCAGGCTTATGCTGGATTACTGATTTAAACTGAGTTTATACTACTACTTGGTACTACTAGAAGCCCTGAGTTTTGAAATCTTAAAGAGCGGGTTGGATTGTAGTGAGACAGAAGGTTGATTAGATAAACAGCTGGATTATTTAAAGCTTTATAGGTAGGATACAATATTTTATAATCAATATGGAACTTAACAGGCAGCCAGTGTAAGGAGAATAAAATCGGAGTGATATGGTCATATTTTTAAGACTTGGCAAGAACTCTGGCAGCTGCATTTTGCACTAACTGAAGTTTATTAATAGAGGATTCTGGGCAACCAATGAACAGAACATTACAGTAATCCAGCCTAGAAGTCATAAAAGCATGCATCCGAGATAGATAGCAAGCTTTGTAACTTAGCAATATTTCTCAGATGAAAAAGATGTTTTTTGTGACATGGGAGATATGATTTTCAAAAGATAAGTTGCTGTCTAATATAACACCCAGATCTTTTACATTAGAGCTAATACTAACTTTGTATTCCTCTAATTGCAGGTCGAGTTGTGAGGTCTACTGTGTACAGGATTTTGGCCTCAAATACTCAGAAGTAATATTTCAGTTTTACACTGTTAACTTTGACAGTTCAGATGTCTCATTAGGTTTTGTTGAAATATATAATTTAGTATCGTCTGCAAAACAGTAAAAACTGATCCCGTGTTTTCTGATAATGTCTCATGTAATGTAGCATGTACAGTTGAAGTCAGAATTATTATCCCCCTTGAATTATTAGCCCCCTTGTTTATTTTACCCCAATTTATGTTTAAGAGAAGATTTTTTTCAACACATTTCTAAACATAATAGTTTAATAACTCATTTCTAATAACTGATTTATTTTATCTTTGCCTTGATGACAGTATATAATATTTCACTAGATATTTTTCAAGACACTTCTATACAGCTTAAAGTGACAATTAAAGGGTAACTAGGTTCATTAGGTTAACTTGGCAGGATAGGGTAATTAGGCAAGTTATTGTATAATGATGGTTTGTTCTGTAGATTATTAAAAAAACAGCTTAAAGAGGTTATAATTTTGACCTTAAAATGTTTTAAAAAAAAATTAAACCTGCTTTTATTTTAGCTAAAATAAAACAAATAAGACTTTCTCCCGAAGAAACAAATATTATCAGACATACAGTGAAAATTTATTTGCTCTGTTAAGCATCATTTAGGAAATAATTGGGGCTAATAATTCTGACTTCAACTGTATATTGTAAACAGCAAACATCAGTTAAGAAGCTAAGTATGACCATCTTAAAGCCTGTCCTTGCACAGCTGTAAAATTTAAGCAATCTATGAGGATGATGAGATGCAGCCTCTGTCAGCAGCTAATAGTAAATCATTGGTTATTTTCACTAACGTGGTTTATGTAGGCCTGAAACACTTTAAAACATTGTTCAACTGTAGAAAGGAGCATAATTTGGCAGAAACAATTTTTTTTTCTAGTATTTTAGACATAAATGGAAGATTTGAAATAGGCCTATAAAAATAACACTAAGAATAATAATAAAATAAAATATGCCTATAATAATAACAATCTAAAACAATAAATAATAATCAAATCATATTTTCAAGTCATCACATAATGATCCAATTAACTTCAAATAATTTCGTCATATGATTCTTGTTTAGTACTTTTTTCTAACGAAATAAACAGAAGAAAACAGCAATCAAATCTGTTCTTCTTTCATATACATTCTGAAAAACATATGCTTATACTGCTTTTTAAAGCGGGTTACACTTGAACACTGCTTGAGCTCCAGATCTAATCCGTTCCACAATTTCACTCCACACACCAAAACACAAAAACCTCTAAATGTTGAATGAACAAAAGGATGTTTAAAGTTACACTCTCTAAAAATATATTCCCGTTCTTCATTAATAAAACATTTTGCACTATAAATTGTGTGGAGTGATTAGTGTTCTAGAACATGCTTTGCCTTATTCAATACAGATATACTTCTAGAATGTTTATTATTTACATGTTTTAAGTGAGATTTCCAGCTTAATTTGTCATCTATTATCTATTATTACCCCAAGAAATTTATTTTCATTTATTATTTCTGTCCTTATCATCTATTCATATTTGAACTTGAGTACTATTTATAATTCTACTGTACTTGTATTTACATTTATTTACAGTAAGTACCTGATCATTTATTTCAATCAAACCATTGTTTTTAACTTACTTAATTCAATATAACATAATATAATATGAAGTATACAATATAATATAAAGTGTCGCTGACAACAGGGAGTGAGGATTCAAACGCAGGGTTTATTATACAGAGATCGTAAGGCAAAGCAACAGTTACAATCAGGAGCAAACAGATATATGTAGGCAAATCTAGAGTCATAGTCGAGGAAAACTTCATAATGTTCACAAAACTGTTTAACAAGACTCAGCAACAATGTGTGTGTTTGTGCTGTTTAAATAGTCCTAGTAATCAGTTCATGAGTAACTTCAGCTGTGTCTGTCTGCAATCAGGATCTAGGCCAGGTGTGTGAGTTGTGCATGACTGCATTCTGTAGTCCATTTAATGGCGGATTTGTAGTTCTATGCAATACTGTGTGTTTACCAGCGATCTGCACAGGCTGGATCACTGGTGAACTTGACAGTAATTGTCTCTAATAATTATTTTGAATTTGCCCTAGAACAAATAATTTCTGTATCGTCTGCAAATAAAACTGACTTTACTACACTCAAAAAAAAAAAAAATATATATATATATATTTTTTTTACTTGTTCAAGCTTCTTACTTGTTCAATTCTTGAGATTTCATTGGAACAATGAAATTTTTTTATATTCAATCCACATAAATTTGTTAAAAGTGTTAAGTTAACTTAATCAGTTTGTGTTGGGACAACATGAATGAATTGTGTGGAACCCTGCATTTTTTACAGTGTATTTCTTGACATTTTACAAATATCTTTTATATAAAGCAAGATAAAGATAAAGCAATATTATATATATATATAAAAAATATTATATATATATATATATAAAATTGAACCGAATTGATGGCATGATAATCGTAAACGAACCGAACCATGAGACCAGTGTAGGTTCACACTTCTACTACACTCACAAACAAATGCAAAGAACATGACAAACAGCAGGCAGCATCAGGACACTAACAAGCACATTCACAAAATTAAAGCCAATCAAATTATAAATGCACAAAAAGAAAAATATCTGAATAAAGCAGCAGGAAAACAGAGTAAATTTAAATGTTATTTAGACCTAAAGAAGAGAGTATATGACAGCAACATACTTAAGTGCATTAAAGGACTGGTAATTTAGAACAACAATGAAGAAATAGACTGAGTGCTCACAGTCTGACTGTAGAGACTGGCTGATACAAACAGAACTGGCAACCCAGAGAGAGCTGTATCTGCCCACACTGTGCCCAAGCAGAGGTGGAGATAAAGGAACACTTCCTCACCCGCTGCACAAACTAGCAGCACATGAAAGAAACATTCTACCCTAAACACCTGGACATTTACCCTCAATTCACAAAGTTAAACAATAAAACACAACTTCAATATTTACTAGGGGGAATTTTTTTATCCTTCTAGCTGTACAATACATTAACAGCTTTATTATTTATTATCTTTTACTACTGCTATTTACTGTTTACTATTGGCTCGTTTCCACTGACTGGTACAGTACGGTACAGTATGGGTTGGTACGGGTCACTGTGGCGAGGGGGCGTGGCCGAGAGCCGTGGGAGCGAAACGAGGCCCGCCACAGATGAGATGCACCTGTGGCGCGCACCTGCCTTCAATCCCACGGAAGGAGCTCTGGACTATAAGAGGAGGAACGATGGCAGAGGACAGAGAGAGAGGACCGGGCCCGGACATGTTTTACTTTTGCTTTCAGTTTGACGGCAGTCTCGTGAGGAGCTGCCGTCCGTTTGTTTTGTTTTGATTTAGACGGCAGTCTCCGTGAGGAGCTGCCGTCCCTTTTATAAATAAATATTTAAACAGCGTCGGTTCTCCGCCTCCTTCTTCCCGGCAGCCAGGTGGCCGTAACTTCATTACAGTGGTGCCGAAACCCGGGAGAAGGAGGGACACGTCGTCCAGTTGCCCTCGCCGCTGAGGAGGAGGGCGAGTGTTCGGGAGTTAACCCGAGTGGGAGAGAAACCCGTTCGTCTGGCAGAGTGCCGGGGCGGCCTGAGGCTGGCGAGGAAGGATCTGCCTGCTGCCGTCTCCCAGCATGGGGAGGAGCAGGGGACGCGGGGCTCCCCACCGGATGGGAAAGAGCTGAAGGGAGCCATCCCAGAAAGCCCGGGGGGAGTCGCCACGATCCGCCATGATGCCGAAGCCTGCGTCCTCCACCGAAGCGGGAGCGGAGCAGGAGATCAGAAATGCCGCCAGCCAGTCAGGAGAACCACCGCCGGACACCAGAAGATGGACGGGTGGATAGATTCCTCCACAGGGCTCCCAGCATGTCGTCACTTCTCTTAGTTGGTTGAGGACCGAGTGGCAGCGTGTCTGGAGAACCGAACCCCAATTTTTTTTTTCCTCTCTCCCCTCTCTGTCTACTCTGTCTTTCCTCCTTTTTTCTCCATCTCCTTTTCTCTCGGCCCGTCTCATATAGGTCTCGCGGGTGCTGTGGCGCCAAATCCCCCCCCCCAGAGTATGCACAGCCACGGGGTGCCCCCGGCCTGTGAGGGGAGATGGGGGTATGTGGCGAGGGGGCGTGGCCGAGAGCCGTGGGAGCGAAACAAGGCCCGCCACAGATGAGATGCACCTGTGGTGCGCACCTGCCTTCAATCCCACGGAAGGAGCTCTGGACTATAAGAGGAGGAACGATGGCAGAGGACAGAGAGAGAGGACCGGGCCCGGACATGTTTTACTTTTGCTTTCAGTTTGACGGCAGTCTCCGTGAGGAGCTGCCGTCCGTTTGTTTTGATTTAGACGGCAGTCTCCGTGAGGAGCTGCCGTCCCCTTTTATTAATAAATATTTATTTAAACCAGCGTCGGTTCTCCGCCTCCTTCTTCCCGGCGGCCAGGTGCCCGTGAACTTCATTACAGTCACCTTTATCAGGCTTGCGTTTCCACTGCTAAAAGGGTACCAATGGTACTCTTTTGGTGGGCGTGGTGTACGACACTGCAGTTCACGTCATTTTCGCTCGAGAAAATGTCTAAAGTAAAGCTGTACGGGTCACTTACATATCATATGAGAAGCACTTCTCACAAAACAGATGCTTTACACACATAAATACTTCTGTATAAATGTTTATTACTAACTTTTCTATGAACAGGAGTTGATTATAACTGCAGATCAATGACAGTGCGAAATAGCCTACTGTAATGTCTGCAATTATATAAAATAAATAAATAAATGCAACATATATGAACACATACAGACCATTATAGTCTCTGATATGTTACCAATTACAGAAAAACTATACACAGCATACATTTAATCCTTATTTAGGTTCAAAACAACAGGAAATAGTCCACAGTCAGTGCAAACCTCTCAAGATTAAATGTGTCTTAATCTTCAGCAGCAAGTGTAGCCTCTTGTGAGAAAGTAGTTCCATCATTCCGAGTTCATAAAAGTCCAAAAGGTGATGATAATAGTTAAACATGGCAGTTTGTTCACGTTTGCTGAAAAAAATAATGTGCTCCTTTTTTCCGGCTTCTCCTTGTTTTTCTGCGCGTCACTCTCATGTTCATCAGTTTCTGACAGGATCAGGTATCAAAAGCATGTCAATAATCAAGCGAACTTTATTATCATCAGCTCAAGAAGTTAGTTTTTTTTTTAATATAGGCAAGCGCAAGCAAGGAAGCAAAACTGCTTTTGCTTCAGACTGGCTCGTAAAAAACTACGGGGCACAGGGTAAAATCTGCCCTTCTTTTTAGCTTTATGGCTGTTCATCAAGACGATGACAAGGTTCGTTTGAGCCCAGATCGAACAGGGCTTGTTATTATATGTATATATAGTCTCTCAGCTGTTTATGAAAACATGGCGGCTTTTTTGTTTTCATTCTGGCTTGTTGTGTGCGCTTGTGATGTATCTCTGTAAACCAATAGCGTTCAGCTGCGCATCTAGCTCCGCCTTCTGGTACCCTTTCTCGTGTTTGGTACCCTTTCGAAAGGGTGCCGAAAAAGGCGTACAGTACGGTTCGGTTCGGTTTGCCTTTTGACAGTGGAAACGGCCATAAAAGCGTACCGACCCGTACCGTACCACTCAGTGAAAATGGGCCATATGTATTTTTATATATTAAGAAATTGTGGGATCCATTTAAAACATCCAGTTGTGTGAAAAATGGCTTAAGAAATTGCTTGAAATTGGCAAATAGAATCTACAGGTGCAACCACTTCTTCAATTAGGGGTATATAAGGGGCACATGAGAGACAGCACATTAGATTATTGCTTTAGAGCCAGCAACATCTCATTGTGAATAGGTAGAAGATGAAACTTCCCAGCAGTGTTACAGTGCATTCAGCAACAGTTCCTGGGTGTTCATCTTGTGTCTGGGGGTCTAGCATGTTGATGCAGTGCGGCACACAGAACATAACAAATTCTGAGCAGCTGTTTGTCTGTTTTGGAGGTCAGCAAAAGGGAAATGCCATCTCTAAACAGTGGTTGTCTCACTGAATTGTGGATGCTATCACCAAACTCAAGGTGAGCTGTGCCCGCCTGGGGTGAGAGCATACTCAACAAGGAGTGTTCCTTTCTCCTGTGTGCGTGGTGGCTCTCTAAGGCCCTGTTTACTCTGTCAGGTCTTGATGCCCAATTCCGTTTTGTTGCCTCTATTAGGTTTTTTTGCCTGTCTGTTTACACGTTCTTCTAATTGTGACCCATATCTGATTCATGTGTTTACACTTGACATGCGTAAAGGCAGGTTCTAGCATCTGTACCACACTAGCCACAATGGAAGAAATTGTCTTGTTTTTAGCTATGCGAAGTTAGCCCAACTTTAAAATTATTGAGGAGGAGGGAAAGGGTTTATATATGGTGTCCTCCACCATTCAGAGAAATTTGTGGGTACGAGAGAGATCTCAGGTCTGGTGGGAGCAAATTGTGGCAACTGACCACTTGCCTCCATGTTTTCTCTGTTGTTGTTTACCGCATCGGTGTCTCTGCACACGCTCTTCCTTCTATGTCTTTAAACTGCGGAGAAGTACCACATTGTCACAAGTTTAATGACGTACAAAACAGAATGCCTCAAATCCGATCTGCCTGTTTACATGATAGTCTCATTGTCATATCGGATTTACATCTGATTTATTTCCACATATAAATGAAGCACGAAACCGATCTCTGAATATTCAACTGCATGCGTTTTTTGTTGTTTTTTCATGTTTACACTGTCATAGAACAGATCTGATCTATGTCACATATGAGCAAAAAAATGGAATTGGGTCACATTTAACTGGCAGTGTAAACAGGGCCTAACAGACATCTGTAAATCTGCAGATTGGGCAGCATATAACACACTTGCAAGATTCCTTAGATTTTGAGTGGTGCTGGTTTAGATTTGAATCTTATTTTAAAAAAATCCACATTTATAGCTTGTGATTTCATAGTAAATTTTGTATAAACTTTTATTTAGTTAGTGTTACCTTGTTTTTTTTCTATGCAATATATGAAATATTGGAAAACATGTCAATAAATGCAAAAAAAAAGATATTGAAAATGTTGCTTGCTTCTGTGTTTGGAACAAAGTGCTGCCATATGCCTCTTCATCAAAGTGGATATTTCTTAAATTACAAGAAACAAAGCTTTACTGCTGTAAATTGGATGACAAAAGCCAATACAATGGACAATAGGCTTTAAATTCAGAGAAATGCCCTAGAACAATAAAACAATTATGTGACGTGATGTTTATTGAAACGGATACAGGGTCCAAAGGGGTTAATTAATTCAACCATCCCTGATAATCAGATCTGAATTTATATCATTTTAAGCTTTGGAATTATTCAGTTTGCCACATAAGACTAGATAATTCTGCATACTAAAGCCATCAGTTCCACTGTAATAAGTGCCCACGACAGATGCTACAGGAGTGACCACAGAGGTTTTGGTCTCTGAATCATCTTTCATGACTTGCATAGAGCTTCAACATTTTGTATGTCATGTTTATATATTTACAGAAGTTTCTCCATCTGTCAGAAGTTCAAACTAAATCATTTGTTTCAAATACATACTTTTATTGTTTTGTTATATTTGTGTATGTTGTGTTTGTACAGCCCAGAAATGTTGCCTTCAATACAGCACCTTGAACTGGAAAAAAACAAACCAAAAACCAATGGGTCTCATTTACTAATAATTGTGTGCAATAATCATATGTATAAATTTATGCATACATACAGTATGGTTTATGAATGAGACCCAGTGTTCTTGTCAAAATGTTCTTTCATTTTTATATTGTGAATTCTGCAAAATGGTCTGAGGCCACTTACAGGCATTATGCAGATGCTCTAGAAATGCACTGACAATCTAGCAGGTGACATTCTGGTTTTCCTTCTGACAACCATAATTTCTGCAACAACTTCAAAGGCCCTCTTATTGTACAGTATGTTCAAATACGAGCTCTGTTGTTGTACTGCTGATAAATGCACCCCTGCCAGATTATGCCTCTCCTCATTTTCCTGTGTATGAATAGGGTTAGGATTCTGTGTTTTGTAGGGCTAGGATTAAGAGGTATAGTTGGCTTTAGGTAATCAGTTAGTGAATTCAGTAAGAGGGTGCATCATTTGGCAGGGTTGCATTTAGGGCTCCATGTTTCTGGATAAAATGACAGCCAAATTTTTTTATTTTCTTTTGCTTAGAATAAAGAACTTTATTGGAACTTTATCTGAACATTAAGTTGTAGGAATCAGTGAATATTCTTTGCTTCACTTAAATTTAATGTTTGTTCGTTCATTCATTCATTCATTCATTCATTCGTTCATTCAATAATTTTCTTTTTGACATAGACCCTTTACCAATCCGAGGTTGCCACAGTGAAATGAATGCCAACTTATCCATCATATGTTTTATGCAGCGAATCAAATTTAATGTTATGAAAATGTAATGAAATGAGAATGAGAAATCAGGTAAAAATTTGTAAAATAAAATAGGTTTATTGATATTCACTACTCAATATTGTATGCTAAACTAAAGGTTAATGTTAGTCTTTTATTATTGTTAATAATATTGATAAATTGATTAATTAATTGATAATATTGTTAATTGTATAATAATATTGTTAATTTTGTCCTTGTGTGTGTGAAGTACACTTGGCAATAAAACAATAAATTATGATTCTGATAATTCTCAAACAAATGGTTAAAATATAATTCATATAAATTATATTCGGCCTATTGTTGGTTAAAATGCTACATTTTGTATAGACTTGGGGTGGTGGACTTGAATAGACTTGAAATGTTCTGGTCATTAAATCATAAAATAAGTCAGGACCTCAGAATACAGCTATTCATAATTCTGAAGTTCAATTTTTATGTTTGACACATTTGATTGCAATCATTGACAATATTATTAGACTTTTTTCAAAAATTTGTCATTATCAGATTCTCGCTTGCATTATTTTCAATGTTATACACTGCTAGAGTAGTTCTACTGACACTGTTAAATGTTTATTATCACAGACAACACTCTGTGCTCAGTATGAAATAAAAAAAACATTAAAAACAATAAAAAACATTGCTTGTAGTAATCATAACTCTTAAAATGCAATATGACATTTAAATGATGTACATGCTTTCAGTTTTACTGCAGAGTGTGGCTCATGTCATGGACACTGTCACTATAAGGAAAAAAAAAACATAGGGCCTACATGCAAATCATAATTACTACCCATGTGGTTTCTGACTAAGGAGCAAAATGATCACTTTCTTGATCACACAAACTGAACCTTATTTACAATTTTGTTACCTGTAATTCACAACCTATACAGGTTATGTTCACTAAAGTAGATTTAATTAGCTGGCAAGCGCGTCCTCTCTGTGGTAAACTAACAGGATGTCAACAGTATTCTCAGCATGCATTTTTAGGTATGATGCATTTCTGGGCATCCTGAGACTCCAAATCATAAGCACACAATGTAATGTGTTTGGAATTAAGTTGTGACTGCAGCTATTTTAAGCTGCTATGAAGGCAGATGTAACTCAATCTACCACATTATATTTTTCCATCATTCACACTCCTCGTAAACTATGTTGGTTTAATGGTGTGGAAGAAGTTTTCTTGGCACATTTTTAGGGTTCATTAGCACCAAGTGAGCTGATTATTGTTTCCCTTTATGATGGTATACCCATCATGTGATGAATGGATAGCACAGATTCAGTGTTTTACCTAATAAAGTGGTAGCCAGTGTGTGTATTAAATGTACATTATATACAATATTTATCTCACCTCTCTTTCTGTGTTGCAACAATAATAATAAATTCCCCTCTGTGTAACTTAAAATGATGCTGGAAGATACACAAAATCCTCACAGTTTGTCAGTAATATGCAGTGGAAAAGAAAGTGAAATAATAAAAGAACAAAAATGCATAAATTAGTAAAATGTTATTTATAGAAATCAATCAATTAAGTTTATCAATAATATGTATTCACCAGTTATTGACAGCTGTGGCAAAATGTTGATTATGTTTGATCTAGCACGTGGCATAAAAACTTTGCTGCATCCCATATTTGCAGCCATTTAGGATGGAGAAGGGTTGTTAATGCAAGCTGACTGGCATTAATGGCTGCTGACTCGACCATGTGTTGCCCAGGAGCTGATGAGCAGCAGGCAGGGAGCTCATCCAGGGCTGACAGTCCAACAAACAGACCCTCAGATTTGGTAGCAAAGCACCCCACATTCTCCCATGAGTCCTACCCCTCCCTCTCTTCTCTGCTACTCTGATTGATCCAGACGTAGGGTGACCTGTACTGTCAGTCATATCTGCCCGCAAGGTGCTTCCTGTCATGGGCTTGCACGTTTTGTCCACAAACACTCCAGAGTGATCAACACTTTCTCTCTGGATATCTCGACACACTCACCTGCAGGCTTTAGTAGCATATTAGATTAAAAACTAAATCACAAGTGTAAAGCTTGATGTTGTATGCCACATCTGCTCATAAATATTTAAATATAATGATAATGACATTGCTATTATGCACATTAGCTTCATTACAGTGCCTTGCTGTCTTCTTAGACAGCATCATTGATGTGCCCTCGACACAAAGACGGTTCCAAAAGACCCTTGTTAATGCTATTTTCAGAGGTAAATTGTTTTGGCATCATGCTTCCTTTGTAGAAAATAAAATCCCACAATGCATTTGGGTTCTTTCTTAAGAACTCATATAAAGATGGTGGATGCACTAAGAAAATACATTTGAAAAACATTGGATTCAGTTGTAATAGTTTTTGTATGTACTGTTTATATTTCATATATCTTATAAGGTCTATGAGTTTGTCAGATTTGTTTAACTTTTTATTCCTTTTTCAAGCTGTTTGGTTATGCAGCATGTGTGTCTCTTTTGCAACCAGGCGATTGAACAAATCTAGTAGAGTACCAGTACCAGTCTGAATGTTTAGTCGATACCTTGAACAAGGACGAATGATTTTAAACCATTGGAGCTGGACTCATGGGCTTCGATTGCTGCCCAGTAATAAGGTGTCAAGTCTGTAAACAGGGATGACAGATCCAGATTTGAGGTGACAGCTGGAAAGAGGGTGAGTGAGCCATGCTGTTTTCTGACTTCTTGCCTTTCTGCATACACATACTCCCTTCAGCCTGTCCATGCTGAGATTGCTGTCCAGCCTCAGTTAGCCAGTGTGACATGTACACCTTCCTTGCCTTGAAAGACAATTGAAATCCAGTTCTGTTTGATGTGGCCACCCCCTACCTGCCTTGATAGGTGTGTCACTCTTGGATACCCACCAAAGCTGGCAGCCACCAATGCTTCGTCACCCCCTGCCACATCAGTCAGTCTCAATTGGTGGAGTCCATCCTGGTGTGATTCACACTGACACAACCAGCATCACCTTCCTGCTGACAGTCCATCATGCTGAGGGTGGGTCAGTCATGGCTACACCACCCCATTTTGCTATCAGCGCCTCTCTGCACATGGTTAACCACAGTCCCTGCTGTCACATAGCAGGGGAGCCCATGTTATAAAGCATTTTTCCATATACAGTACACATTCTAAGTTCTAAGTTCTTGTTTATCCTAAATGTTTACATGCAGCTTACTACTGCTTTACAAAGTTTGTGTGGTCCAGAGAGATATTTTACTTTACTGCATGATAGATGTTTATTTGTAAATGTTAGCCATACTCTTGTGTCATTGGCTGCAAGATTTGCATCCAAATCCAGATTTAGATTTTCAGTCCATCGAGCTGTAATCTGTCTATATATATATATAATATGCCAATATTAAGTCAGTCAATTTTTTTCTTAAAACAAGCAAATTAGTCTGCCAATGGGGTAAGCAAAATAATCTTGTTTTTCCTTTTGACATAAGATTATTTTGCTTACCCCATTGGCAGATAATTTAGCTTGTTTTAAGGAAAAACACACGTTAATATTGGCATATTATTTCTTAAAACAAGACAATATGTTTTGCTTGCCTAGAAAATTCTTCTTGATTTAAGAATTTGTAGATATTTGGACTAGAAACAAGACAAAAAATCTAAGTAAGAGAAGCATTTTCGGCAGTGTAATAAACACATATTGCTTTGGGATAAGTTGTGAGCGAAGGTGAATTGTGTTCAAATAATCATTGGGTTTTAATACTTAACTGTAATTACATTCAATATTATTAGTGATAAGCAAAGTAATTAAACAGCAACACTTAAGATCAATTCAGGACAGTATAAAGGGTAAACTCTTATTTACTGAGATTTCCCATCACACATCTAAAAACCTCAATCAAAAATCATTTTTCAAACAAATGTGAGTCCTTGTTTTAAAGCCTCCTGGAAAAAAATGAACCTTGAGAACCTTGCCAAGAGGCAAGTTCAACCTGTCAAGTTCTGCAATTGAGGACAGACGACAGTGCTGGCTTTGATGTGGAAATGAATGAATTTATTTTTAATTCCTTGACGAGGTGTAGCGGGTGTTGCTTGGTGGCCAGTGACAGTGGCAGTTGGCGAGTGCCGCAGGTAGAGACCTTGATAGATGTCTATGTTTGATCCACATTTACCCACTGGCACTCAGACACTACAGAAGATTCATTCCAGGAATACATTATCAATTTTATAGAGAGGAGAAGGAAAGTGTGCTACCTTCAGTCATTTTACATACATCCATACACAGTACATGACATAAAAAATACATAGCTGTTGTTAACAGATAACAGATTTTCTGACTTGTTAAATCTGTTATATGTTTGCCATTGTTTTATTCACTATTATGTGTGTAACTTTTTATTAAACAACCATGTTTAAAGACATTCTATAACCATATCCCACACTCTCAGAAATAAAGGTATGCGAGCTGTCACTGGGGTGGTACTTTTTTAAAAGGTACACATTCGTACTTAAAGAGTCCATATTGGTACCTCAAAAGTATATACCTAAAAAATTTAAGAGGAACACTTTTGTACTTTAAAGGTACTAATATGTACCCTTGAGGTATTAATATGGACCTTTTAGGTACAAATTTGTACCTCTTGAAAAGGTCCCACCCCAGTGACAGCTCGCATACCTTTATTTCTGAGAGTGCATGCTGATAATTTCAGACTCTTTGGGCTAAAACTACAAAAGATGAGTTCACTTTTAAACTTAAATTGACCACCAAAATACTTAGCCTAACATTTGCCTCAGGTTTAAGAGGTGGCCGTCTTTAGGATAAATATTGTATGCATTTGTCATGGCACAAAGTTTATTTTTTATTGATAGTTACATTTATTTTTGGAGAGATTTGCTATGTATCTAGGAAGCACACACAGCAGCATAGTATCTTCATGAACCTACTTCATGAACAAAATATTTTGTAATGTTTTAAGAATTGTTTCATTAAGTATTTATCATAGAAACCCTCACATGCAGCATTTTTACTGGCAGACAAGTAAATTGAAATCTAGAAAACCCTTGCAAAATAACGATGGCACTCCCATATCCCTTTTACTGTCAAAGAACAGGACACATTTACTTTTGTCTTAAATTACAAATGCTTGGCAGCTCTCCAAAAGAGTGAGAGGTTGGAATACCTGACAGAATAGTGTGTCACATTAGTCAAATGAGAGGTGATGGGTGAACCAATCATCTGTTGCAGTAAAAAAAAAAAAAGCATTCTGACAGCTCCAGCCAATGAGGAAAGCAAAAAAGCGGTTGCCACTCTGCTTAATAAACAATAGCCTTGATCAATGCAATCTATTACCAATTAAAGATCCTAATAAAATAAACTATTTACTATAATCTTTTTAGTGTTAGGCTATCTAATCCATCAACTAGAAGAATTATTAAAGTAAAAATTCTAGACATTTTTTCTGATTTGATGAATAGTAAAGCCTAAATATTTATTCATCTGGCAGGCTCAGTACTTCAAATAGAAGAGAAACATTTTAAAGGGTCTTGTGGTGACTCTGGACTGGTCAAACCCAGTTTCGAATGAATGATTCTAATGCTTCCAATATCCATTCTGTGCACAAGAGCTAATTGTAGTGATAAACTGTTGACCATATGCCACAAGAGAGCATCTTCAGAGTGAAATCAGACACATGGGGCTCTTTGATTCATGCTAATTCCAAAAGGGATGCTATTAGATGGAAGCTCTGTTGTGTGCATGTAGAAACAAGCTTATTCTGATGGAGAAACCAGGATGTAATTGATCCTTTCACTCAGATCTTCATATTTCCATGTTTCAACAGTAACAGTAAGAGATGGGAAGCCCAGAAAAATAGAAAGACATAACTAAACTAACAGAAAGAGGCTGGGGCTTCCAGTTTTAAACTAAAGTGAAAATGTAAAGTATAGAGGGGAATAAATTAGATGATCTGAAAATGTAAGTCTGCCTGGAACCTGCCTCCTTTGACTTTATAGCCTCGCCTCCTCAGCTCACCCAATAAGGACCTAAACAAAGCAAAAAGATAAATCAATATTAATGATTAAATTAAGACTCTAAACCAGGAGGTGCGCAAGGTGCATGTAGCATCCCCACCCCAATGGGGAATGGGGGAATGGTGGACCAATAAGGAATGAATGGGAGGATAGATCTTCACTGTATATACAGTGTATATATAAGTGTATTTAAAATTGTGTGTTTGTGTGTATATATATATATATATATATATAAATTGTGTGTATAACATACATACACACACACACACACACACACACACACCCACGCACAACCATCTTTAGGGTTTAATTACTGCAGTTCTGTGTGCACAAATACCTTATTGATGTCAGAGGTCAGAGGAAAGTGGCCAGATGAAAGGTTTGAAATGATAGAAAGGCAACAGTGTCAAACAACTATTTTTTTTACAACAACTGAGGTATGCAGAAGAGCATCTCTGAACGCACAGCACTTAAAACCTTGAGGTGGATGGGCTACTGCAGCAGAAGACCACACCGGGTGGCACTCATGTCAGCTAAGAACAGGAAACTGAGGCTACAATTTGCACAGGCTCACCAAAACTGGACAATAGAAGATTGGAAAAACGTTGCCTTGTATGTCTGCTGCAACATTCGGATGTTAGGGTCAGAATTTGGTATCAACAACATGAAAGCATGGCTTGTATCAACAATTTAAGCTGGTGGAGGTGGTTTTATGGTGTGGGAGATATTTTCTTGGCACACTTTGGGCCCATTAGTACTAACTGAGCATTGTATCAAAGCCACAGCCTACCTGAGCATTGTTGCTGACCATATCCATCTCTTTATGACCACATTGTACCCATATTCTGATGGTTACTTCGAATGGGAGGTTTGCATCATGGATGTTCAGCCAACAAATCTGCGGCAACTGAGTGATGCTATGATGTCAATATGGACCAAAATCTTTGAGGAGTATTTCCAGTACATTGTTGAATCTATGCCATGAAGGATTAAGGCAGTTCTGAGAGCAAAAGGGGGTCCAACTTGATACTAGTAAGGTGTACCTAATAAAGTGGCCGGTAAGTGTATATACAATATTTTTTTTTACTTTTCATCTGCATCATGGCCCACAGCAACTTCCTCCCATGCTGTTTCTTTATCTTGCAAGTCTTTATTTTTACCAAACATTTAGATAATAAAGAACTGTTTGCTTCCCACACTCATATGAGAAGTGTCATTTATGTCTTTTAAGGTGCACACAGAGGACAATCGCCTGTGATATCATGTCATTTTGTTTTTGATTGTCAGCATGTTGTAGGTCTATTGTTATAATGATATTTTTACAATTTAGTTATAATGATATTTATATATGATCAAAATAGTGTGCAACTAAAGCAAAACTGAGCTTTCATAGTTTGGGCCCCAGAAAAAAAATCATTACATTTTTATTCGTTTAAGATCATTTGATTGGGTGATGCAGTGGCGCAGTAGGTAGTGCTGTCGACTGGGTGAGTTGGCATTTATCAGTGGCTATTAGCAGCAATGTTTCCATCCCCCTATTTTTATGCGCATTTTGGATAAGCGCATAAAAAGCAGTTAATGGAAATGCAGTTAATGTATTAATTTTTACAAATAAATACTACAAATATATAATACAAATAAATATATAATTGCCTCATGTGGTCAGTCCTGTCACATTTGCATTAAATTTAACAAAAAGTGCATGCAATACATCTTTAGGGCTATGACTCAAAGGAAGTGACATCATTTGAAGAAGCTGGCATTGATCAAGGATGCGGTCTCTCATTGAATTGTAGGATTTTATGAAGACAAGCTTAAAGGTCAGGCCCTGTCACATTTTTTATAAGTGAAAATGTACATTTCTGGTAAAATGTCCCTAAGAGCGTCTGTGCACAACATCTAATGCCTTTAAATGGCACCACGCATTAGTTGCATGTCCGCATTTGTCTTCTGAGCCGCAAGTAATTTCTTAAATAAAAAGATTTACACAGCTTCTCCTACCGCAGCAGAGTCCATTTTTACTTTTGATTTTTGGCACTAGTTAATCGGGAATTGTATGATTTTGTTACTCACCTCAAGTGGTTCAAAATCTGAAATCATTGACTGAATAGTTGGAAAAGCAAATATTATGAAAGTCAATGGTTACCGTTTCCTGCTTTCTTCAATATATTATTTTGTGTGTTCAACAGAAGAAAAAAGTTCAACAGGTTTGGAACTAGTAAAAAGTGACAGCATTTTTAGTTATGAATGAACAATCCTATTAAGGGTGAGTATATGGTGAATTTAGGGTGAAATATCTCTAATTTTTTTCATTCATTAAAAAGTGAAATTCTTATTATTTAAAAAAGTTCCCTATTTCACTTGATCCCCTGTCCCTCAAAAGGTATCTGTACATCCCTGTCTAAAAGGGTTTAGAACTGCATATTCCCTTGTCTTGTCTTTTCACAGATTACAAAACACTTGTAGAACTCCAATAGCTTAATAGAGTGAAAACGGGGCACATTCTGCCCTCCTGTTTCAGTACCACAAAAAGTATACCAAGTAAGAGCGTAAAGAGCTGGTTCAGGTGTGTCTAACACGGGTTGGGGCTAAACTCTGCAAGACACCAGCCCTCCAGGACCAAGTTTGTGCACCCCTGGAGTATACAATGAGATTTAACATGCACAACCGACAAATGCAAATGTAACTGATGTTAAATAAATTGATACATTGCTAATTAATCAAATAAAAATTATCTTTCGTAATTTCTTTGCTGACTTTTATTTAAAATATGGATTTGGGTGTGTTGAGGTGGGTAATAGTATGCCACCTTTTTTTGGGACTACACCACTGTGTCTGACCAACTTAGAGTTTACATATGGTTGCATAATTCTTAGACACAATGTGTTCAGAAATTTGCAGATTTGACTCATACATACAGTTGTCTGGCTGCTAATAGCACTTTTTAAAATCTCCCACAATGCTCAGTTTGATTATGTTTCTGTTGCCATTAAATTATAGTTTACTAAAAAATGTAAATGCTGTACTTTTGGTTTAACATAGTATGTAATAATAGGCTTTTTGGAAGTGTATGTTTCTAGATGTGTTTAGCGAGAGTTTTGTGCAAAATATTTTTCTTCAAATCACTTAACTAATACTTTTAGATTTTTGTATAACATATACTGCACAGTGTGACAATGTAAAATGTACCCAGTATTCCATCTCGTACAGCAATGCAGTTGCAATGTGTATCTTTTTTATTATGGGTTCCATGAAACAAAAGATGGAATTTTTTTTTGAAGCAATTAGATAAATCAGTGTATTTCATAAAAGTTTTAGCAAAAATGTCACTGGTACATTTTTACCAATGAGCCTAGGCTAGTTTTGTTTACCTTGTATAAAAAATGCATTACATATTTGAGGTATCTTTCTAAGTTTCTAATAAATCATAAAACTCAGTTTAGATAACACTCTAATTATACTCTGATTATAATCAGAATATTGTTGTTGTTAATTTGTTATTGAGTTACCTTTCCAAAGACATATTTTATTTTCTAATGTGGTAAAAAAAAAACTGTACTCGTTTTTGTGGGCAGATTGACATTTATTCTTGGGCACCCCACAGTGTCAGCATGCTATCTCCGCACACTTGATGACATACAACACCATGCTCAATTAGCCCCAAAGTTGGCATAATGACCGCTTACAGTGAAAGAAGCAGAATGCAGGGATAAGGTGGGAACCTAGACAAAGAGGCCCCCACACTCTCTGGGATTTCCTCTCCTAGTTCACTTCTTTGAGTTTTGGCATAGCTATTTCGCATTAGTGACATCAATGGCCAAATAACTGTATACAGTAGCAATTTATGGAAGAGTCAAAGGCATGATGGTCATGGATATATCATCTTCAATAATCTGTGTTTGGTGTAATATATGAAAAACTTGTAATCTGATAATATTTTAGTTTTTTGTTTTTCATTATTATTGGGGGGAAAATTATATCATATTTAGGACATGAAAAACGCAGAAAACAGGAAATTGTATTCCCTGCTGTCTGAGTACAACAGAGTTGAGGATCCAAATGCAATTTATTAGGAAATGTCAGGCAGGCAATGGTCAAAACAGGGACAGGCAGAAGCATACAGATCAACCAAAATTCGTAAACAGAGTACAGGTGAATAGTCAGGAAAGGCAGCAAATCGACAATAACAGAACTATACGGCAAGGCAATACAAGGCAACGCTTTGTTTGCTCACAGTGTACAAGACTCAGCAAAGAGTGTGTGTGAATGAGGTGTATATATAGTCCTTGTAATCAATCTATGATGAGCTTCTAGCTGTGTGTGTGTGCAATCAGTGAGAGAACTGAAACTGGTGTGTGTGAGGTGCAGGATGGCATTTGTAGATCATATCAGAAGCAGAATTGATAGAGAAAATTGTCCAGGTGATAGTGCATGTTTTCCAGCGATCTACAATGCCTAGATTGCTGATGATCGTGACACCTGCAAATACTGTCATAAGTATCTGCAAGGAATACCAATTCCTGTTTTGTGCTGAGGTCAATAATTATTTAGCCTAAAATATTAGATAATTCACAAGTTTAAGGGAAAAAAACAGTTAGTTGTGCCGTACAAGTGCAGTGTTTTGTGTTCTTCTTCTTTGTGTTGATGGACTGTTATACTTCCACATTTATTTATTTTTTTTGTATTTTCATGGCCAGGAGCAGCTTGCAGTGAGCTCAGAATGACGTTTCCTTAGAGATGAGAAAATGGACAGATGGAGGGTTTGGATGCTCTTGGCTCAATTAGTGCACATTTCATTCCCGCTGCAGCTCTCTGCTGCAGACAGTCAGTCCCAACCTTTTATGATTATGGGATTCCAGCCAAACAAGGGCCAGTCTGAGAGATCATTGAGCTTCATGCATTTTTGACAGAATTATTCACACTGTAAATCATTCAGAATGGGGTGACCCTCTGCTTATTGTCTTGAGAACAACAACTCTGCTCCCAGACTGTGATTAGTACCTCCCTTTGACATGTCACTACTGTATACTTCCTGTGTGCTGCTCAGCTGCGCACTCTGTTTAGCATGATTCTCATTTGTTTCTTTTACTGTTTATTGTTAAATGTTCATCTACTGGTTTACTGAAGTGTAAAAAATTATTTCATGGAAAGCTCTGCTCCCAACCCTGGGGTTTATTCTTTGGACTACTGACCTGCCTAAGCTGTACTTGGAGATGCAAGTGGCGATAGCACATGGGAGTTAAATATTTAACTTAAATATTAACTAAAATATTTAACTTATATGTACACTTAAATATTTCTAAAGAGACAATAGCAAGTGATTTTTAATGTCTGAGGTTGGATAATAAACCACAAAAATGACAAAGCGTACGGAAATATGTAAGAGAGGCGTGTTTGGAATTGCTACCAACGGAGATGTTCTCATCTACCATTGCCATCCTTTATCTTCATTAACCTGTTATCATTGAATTACAAAGTGGGCATCTTACAATCTTATACAAGGTACTAGTCTTGTGAGGCATTCCTGTTGTGCTTTACAGAAAGCTGGTTACAATCTACAATGCTTGACTCAGTTTATAAAGTACCTGGATTCACCTTTGTGTGAGTGTAAAGGAATAAAAATTTAGGAAAAACAGGGGGCAAGATATGTGCCAATTGTAGTCTGTGAAATGTGCAATCTGTGATCCAAATTTGAAAATTCTAATTTTAACTTTCTATTTGCCAAGATAATATGGTTGCATTATATTGTTTTTGGTGTAAAATAAATTCTAACCTCATGCAGGTAGAATAGTGTGGACCATTTTGCTGTGGGGAGCCATGGTATAGTAGCGGTAGGGTCAAAGTTGTATAACTCTTAGTTTTACCCACAATTTTACATTTTCTTTCTCAGATTTTACTCACTGGAGTATGCGATGTCACATACCTGACTTAGGACTTACGTTAGGGCTTACCGTAGGCCTACTGTAATATACCTGCTGTATATATAGATTGCAGAAAAACTTGGGGAAGCTTTTTATTTTAATTGACGAGTTATCTAGTCATTAAACATCAGTAATCTAATAATTTGCCTTAAACTGAATAAGACAATAATATGATAGAAGGTGTTTACATGAGTTGCTTTTTTATTTTTTTTATGTTCTCCTTATGCATAACTGAGCATGCAACAGTCTGGGTGTTACACTTCTTTGGGTCTCATCCACACTGTAACTCTCCCAGATGTGGGAAAGACAAGGAAGGTGCACTCATCAGAGAACAATACATGTTTCACATTGTCCACAGCCCAAGAGTGTTGCTGCTGAATCCATTAAAACAAACACTTGGCATAGGCAAAAGTGGTTTGGCTAGAGCAGCCTGGCCCTGTATATGAGCCCTGTGGAGCTCCCAACGAGCATTTTTGGTGAGAGTTGAGGTGCACATTTAATTCTGCAGTGAGTTGGGCAGCTGTTGTTTTTTTGTTTTTTGGATATAGTCCAGGTTAGCACCCAGACATCTCTTTTAGACAGCTTCCTCTTGCGTCCACAATTACTCCTGTTGGATGTGGTTTGCCCATCTTGGTGGTATGCTGACACTACCCATGGATACCATGGCTCTTGAAACATCACAAAGTCTTGCTTGTCTTGGTCACAAATGCACCAGTGAGACATGCACCAACAATTTGTCCTCATTTGAACTCTGATATCTCACTTATAATGTTGTGTGCATTGCAATATTTTAAGAAAAGCTGTGCTATTACTCTGCTAAGTAAACCTTCACACTCTGCTCTTACTGGTGGAATGTAAAATCAATAAAGATTGACAAGCCGGCTGTTCGAATTTAGCCATGAAATCTCCAACACTAAATTGGATAGTCTTTCAGTTTTCTTGTCCAACCCCTGTGGTTGAACTTTGGAAATTATAGCTGCTCTTTAATAACCACACAACAGGAAATAATGATCCGTGCCATGACTAATACCAAACTTCTGGAACAAGAATAACATAAAAGCAGAAATTCATAATAGTGAGTTGGCTAGCAGAGGTAGCTATATGTATCACTTTCTTTCTTACATTCTTCTATATGTTCAAGACTACTGTCATCCCAAATTGGAAGGTCATCTTAAAACAGTCAGTCTTTCAACTTTTCAATAGGAGCAGAGCAGGAGGTATTGGCTCCCATTGATCTATCATCCTTTTTGCCATCTAGCTTACTTAAACGGTTGTTTAATCAGTAAAATACCATTTTGTTTTGGTTTTTTTTTTTCAAACAATTACTCTGCTAAAGGTGTGTCAGAATCAGTATCATGTTTAAGCTGTAGAGTGAATGGTTGAACAATGTTGGTGCTCCGCCCAGAAGGGTTCAGAAAGAGTTCAAAATGTAGGACTGGATCTAGACATTGTGTGAATTTGTGGTTGGGTTTCATATGGCATGTGACACTGAGCTCTAGTCTGTTAACTGGAGCTGATCTGGCTGTATTTATTTCTTTGACATCCAATCCTCTTTCACTCAGCTTAAACAGTAACAGCTGACAGCTGCTGTACATCAAGCCTAAAATAATTCTGAAAAGTGTAAAGTTAGATTGTAGGTAAAATACATTTCATTCATTTTCTTTTCGGCTTAGTCCCTTTATTAAGCTGGGGTCGCCACAGTGGAATGAACCGCCAACTTATCCAGCATTTGTTTTAGGCAGCGGATGCCCTTTCAGCCGCAACCCATCTCTGGAAAACATCCATGCACACTCATTCACTTCAGACAATTTACCTGTACTGCATGTCTTTGGACTGTTGGGGAAACCGGAGCACCCGGAGGAAACCCACGCGAACGCAGGGAAAACATGCAAACTCCACACAGAAACACCAACTGACCCAGCCGAGGCTCGAACCAGCAACCTTCTTGCTGTGAGGCGACACCACTACTACTGCGCCACTGCGTCACCAAAATACATTTCAAAGTAATGTAATGTGTAATTGTTGGTAAAGGTGCCATAGATTGAAAATCTGGATAAACGTAGACATAGCTAATATTAAGAATTCATGAAAATGACATACTGTGTGCCTCAAACACTATTGTTTGCTTGTTCTCCTGTAAGTTGTGTGTGTGTAAAATCTAGATGAAAAACTGGTCAATTGGAACAAAACACAGTCTCTTGACGATCAACACAAGATCATTGATATGCAGGCTACGTTTGATTTGCCACATCTTATATAATGAGATTGCAATAAGGCTGGGTGATATGTCAAAAATATTTATTGATAATTGCCTTTTAAAACATTTAAAGTCTCCATTGTTTCTACACAGTTTCACTGTTTGTCCACACAAAAACGAAGTATCAGGTGACTGAAATGAAACTTTCTGAAAACTGAAACTTTGGAAGATTTTCCAAAACTCCAGGTACAGCATGGTTGTGCGGACACTACAACCAGAGATTTTGCCTTATGACGTCAATGTGAGTGCTGTTTTCTTCTTTGTGATTGGCCAACATAGCTAGGTTCACACCAAATGCAGAAGATGCAAATTTTGTGCGTTTTCTGTAAACGTATCGCATATTTCACATTTGTAGATCACTGGATGATATTACACCTGTTTTCATGTTTGCATTGACTTGTATGCAATTCACTTGTGAAAATACCTTACCCTTTTAAATTATACCCATTGAACCCAGCATAAAAGCACCATTATCGCCACCTGTTTGTCCGAGGTGTGCTTAACGAACTGCAAAACGAACTGCAAAACTTGTCGCAGGAGCTTGCCTTTCCAGTCTAACGTGCATATGAATGGAAGTCTATGGGGAGAAAAGTAACCGCAGCTTTACTGAAGAGAAACACAAAACTAGAGCTGATCTCAGTCACAGCCTTAAAAGAAATAAAATAGATTTAATCTCTTGAAAACCCTGCTGAAAAATCCAGCTTAAATTAGCCTAAGCTGGTTGACTGGTTTTAGCTGGTCGACCAGCCTGGTTTTAGAGAGGTTTTGGCCATTTCCAGGCTGATTTTCAGCCATTTCCAGCCTGGTCTTAGCTGGTCAGGCTGGGAGATGACCAGCTAAAACCAGCCAAAACCAGCTATGTCCATCTTAAACCAGGCTGGTCAAGCTGGTTTAAGCTGGTTAAAGCTGGTCATTTCCCACGAGGTACCACACCATAAAATAAATATAAAAATAAATAACAATGCTATTATCCAGTTTTTCAATATTGTATGTTATTGGTCACTTTGGATTATATTTATAATGTTGTGGTACTGCTTTTCATATTACTGATAATAATTTAAGAGTGAAAATTAGGAATCCACAGATCTATAAAGAAAGCATTCGATTACATTTGTAACAGTTTGTGCTCATTTAAGAAAAAAAAAATTGTGTTTAAAATAAAACACACCAGGACACAAATACATTAAGTGTATTTGTCTGTTTACAAGCACAACCAAATTCAAAAGTGGCCACTTTCTCTTCTCTTTAAATTGCATGTACAGAAGCTGATCTGGGAACAATGTGTTTATCACTACGGAGAGCGTTTGTCAGTAAGACCATTACATTAATTGACTGATCCAGATATAGGAAGGGAGATTAAGTGAATGTGGCTGTTTTAATATTAATTTCAATGTGCTTTCAAGCCAAAATAAAGGGAAAAAAATATTCTCTTGAACAGCTCTTGCAATGGTATCACATCTGAGATCAGCTTTTTGATGCTACTTTTACTTTACATATTAAGATAAAAAATATGGGAGAAATACGGGAAAATACTTAAATGGGATGATAGAATGGTAAAATATGGGGCAATCCATGAAAAAATGGGAGGGTTGACAAGGTATGCTCATTACTGTTCTAGTAACTGAATAACCCAGGATTTTTTTTTTATTCTGGTTTATTTTGGGGTATAAGCCATGTTGAAAAGTAATTTGTGGACAAGTGCTTATTGGAGATGCAAACCGTTTCAAGCAATTTAGTTAGATTTGGTGAACTGGTTTGATCGGTTTACATAGATCCAGTAAAAAAAAACGATTTGTTTGCAAATCATCCATCACTGCAGCCTCGACTGTCTCAGTGCTCCATTAGAAATCTAAAATATAATTTGAAAGAATGGGGTCCTATTTTTTCTGGCTCAGATAGAAGCAGTAGGATGAATTTTTCAACCCAGGCTCATTCTGAAAACTTAGCCCTATATACATTTCTGGACATTGCGACATACTTCCAAGGAGCTAGAGTTTTTGTTTTCACAATGCCACCAGAGGCCGCTGTGTAAGCTTTTGAGATCTCAAATTTCTCTCGCGAGTGCCATTCGCACCTGCTCTTCTCACGTAAATCCACCAGAGGCTGTTGTCGACTGACTGTCTGACCTTTTGTTTTAAAAAAACAGATTGACCAGCGCCCACCCACTTCCCTAAACCCAACCAACAGTGTTTTGAAAAGCAATCCAGAAAAAGGAAGCCCCCTGATTTTAACCATGTTTTCAGATTTTACCACATTCTCATCCTGTTATTTGTTAATTTTATTTTCTGGCTTTTGTTTTTGTCTTACCTGCTTTTTGGAACTGTTCAAACCCCATCGTCACAGACAACTCCTCTCTGTGTCTCAAGTCTACCGATGTACATGGCAAGCTAACTAGACAAACTGGTAACAGCGGGAAGCCATTTATATGAAGTGGTCAGCTGCTAGCGTGAAAATTAATTGCATCATACCACCCCATAGCGTTCATTTTAAAAATTAAATGCAGGCATATGTTATTCTGGCTACATGATTCGCAATCTCCAAAAAATGTATATAGGGCTACGTTTTCAGAATGAGCCTGTGTTGGAATTTTTAGATATACTTTTAGATATCCTGTTTACATATTATTTTCAAGCATTTTCCAGCTCACCATTTTATTGTGACATGATAGGTCTCTGTTCTCGTTTTGTTACTGTTAATGAAAAGGTTGTGGGCTGTGATCTGTCCACAAAACAGAGAAGTAGGGGATCCATTCCCACTTTGCCACCTTTCACAAAGAAAAACACAGCTAATGCATTACTACTACATGAAAGGACAAAATAGGAGAATGAGCATGGTGACAACAGATATACCTCCCAGCAAATCTGTCAACTCATCACTGTAGAAGAGTGTTTGGAAAAGAAAACCTAAGCAAGTTCTGTTGGATGGTGGTGGGGTGTGGAGGAAGGGGATCCTGGGAAATGGGTGGTAGTCATGGCTTGGGTTACTTGTATTTTGGCCCTCTCCACCCAGGGGGCTGCACCGCACTGCCACCATCCCCTGCTCCTGTGGGTGTTTCAGACACACTGATCCAGTTGCCTCAATAGACTCAGGTTTCTTATTTCCCCGCTGGCTGATGCGAGCTATAGATAACTTTGTCTCTGTGCTTGTATCTTTTATCTCACATCTGGGAGTTTTGCCTGGGAGCTGGATGGTGACTACACTGTCTCCTTTGTCTTGGCCCTTGTCATTACAAGGCTCAAGTTGCGGGCGGAGCTGGTGGACCTCCACATGAGCTCCAACCCATCGTGCACACTCACAAACATGCTCAGATGTTTTGTTTTGTGTGTATGTGTGTGTGTGGAAGTAGTATGGGGTGGCCTACTTTACCTGGTGCAGGTTCAAGTGTGTGTGTTTGGAGGAATTAGACAGGCCTTGATTACTGTGGAAGTTTTTATAGTTCTCTTAGAAATGATTCCTCTGTAACTGCAATGAAAGAATGCTGGCTAAAGGTTTGGATGGATTTCACTAAACACCTCCCAGCTGGCTGTGACTACATGCCCATGCAGAATACAATCATTGCTTGCACATTCATTAGATTTTTTTTTATGTTTCGGTCCAAATTGGAGTCATGAAAGGGAAACAAAGGAAAATATATCCTTTTAATCTGATTTATAACGTAACCACAGCCTGACTGATGTACTGTAGTAAGAGAAAAAATTTGTCAGGTCTTACTGTATGCTTTATTGTTGTCTGTCACTTGATTATTTATTTATTATTATTTAAATGGGCGGCACAGTGGCTCAGTGGTTAGCACTGTCGCCTCACTGCAATAAAGGTCGCTGGTTTGAGTCCCAGCCTGGTCAATTATCATTTTGTTTGCATGTTCTCCCCAAGTTCACTAGGGTTTCCTCCGGGCTCTCTGGTTTTCTCCACAGTCCAAAAACTTGCGGTATAGGTGAATTAAATAAACTAAATTGGCCGTAGTTTATGAATGTGTGAATTAGTGTGTATGGGTGTTTCCCAGAACTGGGTTGCAGCTGGAAAAGCATCCGCTGCCTAAAACATATGCTGGAATAGTTGGCGGTTCATTCCACTGTGGCGACCTCTGAAATAGAGACTAAGCTAAAGGAAAATGAATGAATAAATAATCTTGTAATTAAAATTTTTTTTTTTTTTACAATGATAAGCATTGTTAACAAATTTCTTCATTGTTAAAAAACTTCAAGCTATGCCTAACATTATCTGCATTTTCTAATTTGGGGCTAAATTTTTTTCTAATTGTTTTTGTTACTTCATAAGATGTTTTGGACAAACCTTAACTAAACCAAATACAGAAACATAACAACATTTTTTTGTGTGTTTTCTGCAGTTTTATTTTTATTCTCTTTAAATAGAGTAACCAAATGGTAAAAGTACATCACCCGTGCTTTATCTGAACAAAAGTGGTTAAGCACAGGTTCATCTTTGGGTTAGCATTTTATGTTAGAGTTATTTTTCAAAACTTTCTTCAAGAAAACTACAAAGCAGAATAGTTACTTCTTTTAGAGCACAGATTCTCAAAGTAGGGCCCGCGAGCTAAAGTTGGCCCATGGTAACATTTGATTTGGCCTTCCATCCAATCTGAGAAGAGATTTAGAATGATGGGAAGGTTGGGGCAAATGCTTTTAACAGAGATCGTCATTTCTAATTTGACGTAGCCTTTTGTTTGTTTGTTTTTTGTTTAATTGTTGAGCAACAAAAAAGCCAACTGAAATGAAATGTTTCAATTAAATGTTCTGCATAAATCAGATGTTTAAAAATGTAAATAATGTCACATAAAGATAGAGGACAATGCACAAGGTGGTGCAGCTTGACTCGTGTATTCAGCATAGAACACCTGTGTGTTATACATGTGTTTGTTTATGTTTTTACTGTAAAAAGTCCATTATAAAATGTAAAAAAATATATATTAATACATCAGGAAATTACCATTGCATCTTTAATGGTATATTTACCTTCGACCCTTCATAAGCTAAAGTTTGGGTACCCCTGTTTTTGAGGTTAATGTCTGCAAGCAAGAGGGTTGACTAAGTGGGATGATGTAAAGGAATTGGTGGTACTCATGGTGAGAATGAAAAGAATACATCAAGCTCTTTTAAAAGAACCAGAGCAAGATAAGAGCGACCAAGTGGATGAGAGTCTGTCACCCAATCCTTCCTTTGTGGTCTGAGCTCGGCTTATAACATTATTACAATGCACTTTGCTAATGGTGTTAAATAAAAGACAAAAAGGGCAGGTCAGGGATAGTGGGGCAGCTGATACAGTATGCTTAGCTTAACAGTAATGGCATTGCTATCATCCTTCATGTTTCATGCCCTCTGACAAACTAAGACAACTTTACACCGTTCCTTTGTATGTTTTTATGTATTAGTGACATTTGGGAGAAAGGGGCTAAGCTGAAAATAAAAGACTGAATGAATGAATGAATGAATGAATGAATGAATGAATGAATGAATGAATGAAT
>CAIGQZ010032659.1:212132-224300 GCA_903798205.1 Danio tinwini
ACACACACACACACACACACACACTGGCATGCACTGCAGCGATGAGAAACTGCTCGTCGGACTGTTCATCCAGGATCTACCGCTGGATCTAATCTCACTATATTTGTTAAACGTAATATTTAAATCATCTTGTCTCTATCTAATGACATATTCCCAGACTTTGGTCTTTTAAATCTATTACTTGTTCTCAGGTAACGTGTTTTGGCTGAGTGCAAAAATAAGTTAATATATTAATTAATGTAACCACGTACACTGATTCTGCACATTTGACTTATTGGTTGCCTTTATTTCCTATAATGTATAAACCTATTGTACGTTATACTTTTATATGGCCATTACTGATTTTTAAAACTGATATTCAGCAAAAGAGAGGGTATGTTTCATATTTATGAAAGGAGGCAAGTAATGTTATAGGCTCAGTTTTGTTATAAATATGCATACAGTGACGGTCATATAAATATGTAGCTACATGATATCTCAGCATTTTTGGTGTTGATACCTCAGATACTTCAACACAATACGTACAATTCAAAACTGTATTTGTGTTAAAAGTAAATGTTGGATGATACTCTGTCAAATGGATGGGAGAGGAAAAAATATTAATTAAATTAAAAGCATAAGTTTATACATTAGAAATGTTGAATACATCATTTTAATAAAAAAATAGCATAACAGTGCAATGTATGTCCTTCATTACTTATTTCAGTTTTTTTTAGTACATATGTATTTCTTTTTTGTTAGTTTTCTTCCTTTCTTTAATTTTGTTCATATTTGAATTAATAAACGTAATAAATAAAATGTAAAATAGACTACAATCAAGAGTTTTAATTATATTCACACTGCACTTGAATCAAGTTCAAGCTGTAATCTGCCGATTGTCCTGCAGGTGGCCTCATAACTCTGTCTTCCTGCAATGCGCATAGGGCTTTAGCAATTACTCTAGAGCACACATACGTCTATGTGGATTTTCAAGTCCTAGTTTAGTTGTAAGGATTTGGGGGAACAAACAGTAACATTACTGTTACTGATAAGTTATACATTATTTTTTTATGAACTAATTGGGTTTAAGATGCTTTTGGGAAACGCATCCCCGAGTAATTCCGAATTGTGGCACAACAACTTTTTTTTATTATTATTATTAATTAATTTTATTTATTTTTTTTAGTTTTTTTGTTAATAGCCTCGTGGGCAGTGTGCATAACACTACTCTCCTTAAATTGAAAAATGTAAAACAACCCCACTGTTTTCTTTTCCACAAATTGCACTAGGATTATTTGCTCTAAACTGGCCATTTGATGGGCCCTTTGGAATGAAGGGCACAATTGATGGAGATGATCCTTTGATTAGTGAATTTATTTGGTGTCACAGAACGACTCCCTCTCCTTTTTCTTAATTCTCTCCTTACGAGGCATTGCACTGCAAGTGAAGTAATCAAAATTCACATCAGTACAAAAAAAGTTTTGATCATGGTTTATATGTAGTGATCACTAGAGGGCAGCAATGCAATGTTGATTGAACTTTAGGTCTACATGTACCACCATTATAATGACATATGACAAAGGCATTTAAAGACCATTTAATTTCTAAATTGTATATATACGATTATATACGATAGCTTGGCATTGTACAGTGCAAATACACCTGGCCTTCTAGTGAAGTTAGCTTTACCAATTGGCCTCCTGGGTGGTTGTCTGTGTATTATTTGTCCTGTGTTTGTGAATTGGTTGTGCGCTCTCTCTTATTTAGTTGTGTAAGATGTTCATTTTCTTTTTTTCTTTGCTTTGCATACATGCAGATTACATTCTATGTGATAAAATATATAGAACGCACAGTGACCTGATGATTCTCATTTTCATTGTGTAAAGGTTTTTATTTAATACAACATTATTAGCCTACAGTATTAAACCGTGTTTTTCTATGTATTATGAGCAGGGAGTATACAATACTAGATTTCTTTTTAGATCTAGCCAGCAAACACATGCATAATATTATAGAATTGTAACCTACCATGCTGTGACCATAGGCTATATAATATGATGAAAATGTAATAAATTACATCATGTAATTTACATGCATCAGCACATTCAGCGGATTCAGCTAAAACATACGTTTGCGGTGCTCACTGGGCAGAGTTGTGAAGATGGACTGACAGTTTTAAGACATGCGCTTTTAAAATCCTTTAATTGGTTAAAGACACAGATGTAAAGGGTTACCAATAGCATTGAACTATTTCAACCCCACCCACCCAAAAAAGAGCACTTCCGAGTGTAATTACAAAAAGCGCATTTGCTCTGCAGTGGTTGAACCCTACCTGTGTGCACGTGCCTGTCCATCAGTCAAATAACAAATAACACTTTGCCAGCAACACAGGATGTTTACATTTTTAAATGGAATTTAATTGCTTTTATATCTACAATTATGTTTGTGCAATAACACATCAAAGCAAAACATTATACAAAAAGGTTTCTCAAACACCCAAATTACAGTAGTTTCCCAGCTAGCAAAATTCATGTGGCTCAAATCCGGCCCACGACAGACACTTACATCCGGCTCACATACCCAATGGAATGATGGCACTTGGGTGGTCTGCTTCTGTTTGCCAGATCTGGGCCACAATTAAGCCATAGCAATATTACATATCAGCCAGAATTTAACCAGATGAATTAGAACTGATCCTATTCTGGGCCACAGTTTGCTTTTATTCTGGCCCAGATCTGGACAACACCTTACACTTGCTGGGTGTGGCAAGGACAAAAATCCCAGCATGCATTGCAGTATGAATAAATTATATAGCTCATTGATGCTACAGTTTTCATTATTTCCTTTTGATTCTGCTGCTTATGTTGACGTTGTTGATTTTATCACTTTTAGTGTCCTGTTTGTGATGTTTGTGAGTTTTGTTCATTTTGTTAATTGTCACCGTTGTTGCAGTTCATGCACTGATTATTGATGTCTCTGTGAGCAGAAGTTGAACCATCGAATTTTTTAGCTTATAAACTTTCATAATTATGTGGCGTGTGCAAGCATGTTATTATGTTACTTCAAATAATGGATTAAACATTGGTTAACATCAGTGAATTAAATTATTTTATCACAGGTTGTGCCTCACTTAATTTTATTTTATTTTTTTTACTTGGCATGTTTGCTGTAATTAATAAACTTTTCAAGCATCTTAAAAGTCTTAAAAGTTACAGCAGCCCAAAAGAAAATTTATATCAAAAGGTTCAGGGCTAATGAGCCCAACTAAAGCAAACACTTTTCTCCATGATGTTGACTTTAGTCTATAGGGTCCACATATGTTTTAAGATAACTGGGCCACATTTGCCATATAATCTCTGGGCCACTTTAGGCTCACAGCCACATTAGCCAGAGCTAACTATGCCAAATATTTGCCAAAAGTGGCCCACATTTGTTTTAGGATAACTGGGCCACATTTGCCATTTCTTCTCTGGGCCACTATAGGCTCAAATCCACATAAGCCATAGCTTACTGTGCTGAATATTTGCCAAAAGTGGCCCATATATGTTTTAAAATAACTGGGCAACATTTGCTATATTTTCTCCTGGCCACATTAGGCTCGCATTCAGATTACATTTTGCCATAAGGGCCAAATCTTTGCCTTAAATGGCCCATATATAAATTTGAATCTTTGGCCCCCCTTTGCCATTGTACAGGTGGGCCACTTCAGGCTCACATTCTGGGCCGAAAATGTCCACCAGTGCCGTAAAACTGCCTAAAGTGGCCCACATTCGTATGCTATCTGGTATGTTTATGGCTACTATGTACAGTTGGTGGCTGCATGGTGGATCAGTGGTTAGCACTATCACCTCACAGCAAGAAGGTTGCTGGTTTGCTTCCTGGCTGGGATAGGTGCCATTTCTATGTTTCCCACAAACCACAAACATCCCAAATGTATGTATGCCCACAAAGCATACGAATGTGGGCCACTTTAGGCAGTTTGCGGCACTGGTTGTATTCCTTCGGCCCAGACAAAATGAATGTGAGCCTGAAGTAGCCCACCTGTACAGTGGCAAAGGAGGGCCAAAGATTCAAATTTATACATGGGCCATTTAAGGCAAAGATTTGGCACTTATGGCAAAATGTACTCTGAATGTAAGCCTAATGTGGCCCATGTGGAAAATGATACATTTGGCCTAAATGATGGAGGACAAATGTGGGCCACAGTTGGTAAAAATGTGGCATAGTCATTTAAAGGTTATCTGGGTCTAAACCTAATGTAGCTCACACGTGTAAGTACAAATGTGGCCCAGTTATCTTAATACATATGTGTGCCATGTTTGACAAATTTTAGGCACAGTAAGCTCTGGCTATTGAAGCTGTGAGTCTATTGTGGCCCAGAGAAAATATGGCAAATGTGGCCCAGTTATTTTAAAACAAATGTGGGCCAGTTTGGCAAATATTCGGCACAGTAAACTCTGGCTAATGCAGCCGTTAGCCTATAGTGGCCCAAGTATCTTAAATCATATGTAGACCACATAGACTAGTCACCATCATGGAAACAAGTGTTTGCTTTAGTTGGACTCATAGCCCTAAACCTCGAAATTAAAGTTTTCTTTTGGGCTGCTGTAACTTTTAAGAAATTTGCTTAAAAAGTTTCTTTAGTACAGCAAATAAGCCAAGTAAAAAAAAACATCCAAGCAAGGCACAACCTGTGATGAAATAATATGATTCACTGATGTTAACCAATGTCTCATACATTATTAGAAGTAACGTAATAACATGCTTGCACATGGCACAGAATTATGGAGGTTTATAAGCTAAAAAAATTATATGGTAGTGATGTGCGCATCGATACTAAAATATCGATATCTTCGATACCAGCTTTGTATGTTCTAGACTCGATTATCTTATCAAAATATCGATATTTCAGTAATTTGGAGCAAATATGTAGTTTATTGGAAATAGAAATACAGCAGAAAGTAACCACAATTACCCTAGTTTATCTGAATAATGCCAACTTTGTTGGAACTACTTGTGCTTCCTCCTGCCAAGTCATGTGCATAATATGGCACTGTACAACTGCAGAGCACGCTAGCTAGCATCTCAGTCCGCTGGCACATGTTGTTCAGTCGCGCTGTCATTGGATGTGGTTGACCGCAAGCGAAGTATGTGTGAAGCTACTTCACTTCCATAAACTCAAACGATGCGGTTTGTGACAAGTGTAACAAAACAGTGAGGTACTGTGGTAACACCACAAACCTAATCAAACATCTACATATAAATCACAAGACAGGATATGACAACATCATGACTAGGCAAAAGGAGAAAAGGAGAGGCACAGGTGCTGCTAGGGCGAGGCAGACAGCACTTTCAGAGTTCTTAGGTGCAGCAGGCAGGCACTATCCAGGTACAGAGGGAGAAAATGTGACGATGTGGCTGTATTTTGGGGGCTTGGGTTTTTTGTGACAGTGATAAAACAACGGAAAAAGTTTAAAAACACTTTCAGGGGAACCGGATTAACATGTCACTAAACAGAGAAGTGTGAATGTTTTTTTCAAAATGTTCAGGAAGAAGTTTTTAAGACATGCTCAGATGCTGTCAATAAATATGTAAGTTGGCTCTTTTTTTGAACAAAACTCACAAACATCACAAACAGGACACTAAAAGTGATAAAATCAACAACGTCAACATAAACAGCCAAATCAAAAGCAAGTAATGAAAACTGTAGCATCAATGAGCTATATAATTTATTCATACTGCAATGCATGCTGGGATTTTTGCACTTTGCCACACCCAGCAAGTGTAAGGTGTTGGCCAGATCTGGGCCAGAATAAAAGCAAATTGTGGCCCAGAATAGGGTCAGTTCAGCTTCATTTAGTAGAATTCTGGCTTATAAGTGGTATTGTTCATACTGCTTTTCCGACGCCTGATAATCAGGAAATAAGCCAAAGAAAAGTGAATGAGTAATTACATTTACATGGACCTCATTGATCAAGTTATTTACCTTAATCTAAAAAAGGCAGTAATATGAATAAGGTCTTTATATGAGTTGTTTTTAGAATTTTCTATTCATGTTCCCATTTTGTATATTATAGTACATAGATTAACATCATGACGTCACTACACTGTTCAATGTTTCCTCCAGAGTCTAATATCGGGTGTTTCATTTTTAATCTTTTAACTGTAACTGCAGTTCAGCAGTTTCACTTTTATTCAGCAACATTTCAGTCATGCCCCGTGACAAATGTGATGTCATTATGTGATTCATATGTCTGGGACACGCCGACATCTTTATCCTTGAAGGTAGACGTCCTGGAAATCTGAGACATGCAGATTTCTGGAGGTGCTAGTCCTGAAGCGATGGTTTCTGGTGCCATTGGAAAAAGCACTGTGAATCCAATCACTATGAAAATTCTTGCTGAAACACGCAACAAAGTTTTGAGTATTTCAGATAGCCTGGGACGTGCAGAGAATTCTTTTGTTTCTCCTTGCAGACATTCCGTGGTGTAACGCTTGCATTGAAAACCACACAAATCCTGGCTAAAGTCTCTCAATCGGCCTTTACGATCATGGCCTCCCAATCCACTGAATTGGGTCTATCACTGTTTCTCCACTCTACCTACAGCTGGTGTGGGGTGAGCGCACTGGTGCAGTGGTCCTGTGGCTGCCGTCGCATCATCCAAGTGGATGCTGCACACTGGTGGTGGTGTGGAGAGACCCTCCCTCATGATTGTGAAGCGATTTGGGTGTATGGCCATACACAATAAATGTGCTACATAAATACGCACATTACATTTCATTACAAATTGTGAACCACACAAATTGTGTACCACTCCTTGTGAACCACCTATCTTGTAAAAACCACACATTCAACTTCTTTGAGAGAATATTTTATCCTTTCCATACAAGGCAGGATTAAAAAGATGGCACCTTTGTGGGTGTCATCCACAGTGTGACCGGCATTTGCGTAGTCATAGTCCACAGTTAAACTGTTTGCATATTTAAAAGTCTTAAATATTTCCCTATGCATAATTCACTTTCCAAACCACTTCTAGTACTTCCCAAAAATTGTGCTGAAAATATAGTCTAAACTTCACTATGTAATGTTGATCTTTACCTAAGCATTCATATATAAGCATTAATAAGCTTATTTTTTTATTTTATTCTTCATTAATAAGTTTCATACAGTTGAGTATTTCAAACAGTGCATATTAAATATATACATGATTAGTTGAAACTAAAGGTGTATGAAGTGAAATATTCAATTTCGTGTCCACTTTGTGAGACAGAAGTTATGCAATCCATGTGTCTCTCTGTATCTGATATGATGTAGAGTAGAAAGAAAATGTTGATTAGGTCAAGAACCAGTTTGGCAAGTTCTGGCCTCTTAACACCTTTGTCCTTCAGAAAAACAAAGGACAGATGGTTTTTCACTGTCTCCATTGCCAGTCTTAACTGATAAACTTAAACAAAAAAGGGACAGAGTTAAATGTTACTTTAACTGGCTACAGCATTTGTTCATATTGTAAATTAATTTCCACAATTGAATTTCCACAAGTTCCTGACTGTACCGCTGATCACTACATGTTGCTGACAGTCAAGCCAGGCCCACAGACAGAACAAAGCTGGTGTGCAAAACTTTGTTGCCATGCATGAAGTTTGGAGGAAGAATGCAAAATAAAGTTAGTTCTATCATGACAACTCTGAGAGTTTTGGTATGGGAGTGAATATGTATATGGAAATGTTGATGTGTTTGGAGTTGGCAGTATAATGTCACAATTGTCAGATCACTAGCTTACTATAGCATGTTGTGTGTATGTGTGTGTGCATAATTTGATTAGGACTGATGTGAGCTGATTTGTTTCAACTGCAGCTCATTTTCCAGTCTTATTTATATAGGTATTCCCAGTCTTCTTTTTTTGCAAGATCCTTGTGTTTCTTATTACGTGACAGAAGGAACTGACCAAACATTATGAATTCAGCTAGTCCGGCAGCACTAACTATTTAGATTGTTGAAAACAGTAGATGCTCTCTACAGCACAAGCCATTCAGACTTTAGCAACACAGGTATCCAAACTCACCACACAATTCAAACAGTTGCGAGCTCCCATGGCACCTCTTTTACCACCCGCTCCCCCGAGAGCTACTGTCAGATCTCTGCCACTTTTTTAAACAAAATTTAAAATTTTCTTCTCTCTCCAGCTGCTAACATTTGCCACATTTTGCTAAAATTTTGCATGTGTGATCACACTGTGGCTGAGAGTAAGCCAGCGAGAAAACTTGCTGATCTCCGACAGGGAGAGGGGTCAGTTTTGGATTACTCTATAGAGTTTTGCACTTTAGTGGCTGAGTGTGGTTGGATCACCTGGTGTCTTCCAAAGGAATAATACCCGACATATTGGTTGTCTTTACTCTGTCTTGGGAAATCAAATCGAATGTCCGCATGACTGTAGAAGGGGTAATGACTTAACTCAGGTGTCCAGTGGGTTGGTTGTTTGTGCCAAAGAACTTGCGGTCAGATGTCATTCGATCAATTGCTCAACATGGCTTGTCACCCAAAGTTTAAGGGTTAAACCCAAAGTTTAAAGGGTTAAGACTTCCAATTCCACTCCATAGAGATTTCTTCAACTGCTGTTAGTCCCTTTAAGACCCTGGTCCCATATCGCGTTAGTTTTTGTGACTGCCCTCTTAAATTTTTTTTGGTAATATGGTTGTTTTAACCATAGAGAACCAGTTTCTTAAATGTGGCTTATTTTTATCCCCTTGCCCAATTTACCTTCAGCCAAAGAAATAGTGGTCTTCCAGATTCATGGCCTCCCGGTAAATGTGGTTTCTGACAGGGGACCCTGAGTGGGCCAATCAAGATCTTCAGAGGGTGTTACAATGATTGGTCGCTCAGAATCCCACTTCCTTGTGTCAGCAACTGTTGTGGGTTAAGTACACTCATAACTCGCTACAAGTGTTGTCAACAGGCCTTTCGTCTTTTGAATGTAGACTAGGTTACCAGCCACCTCTTTTTCTAGGATGTAATCTCTTCTAGTGCCTTATACAGAGGTGTTCCTGGAAAAGAGCCCGAGATGCACATCAAGGCCAAGGTCAATTGCCATAGGTCAAAGCCTCCTGTCTATCTCGTTGGTAAAAAAGTGTGGCTTTCTACCAGGAGCATCCCTCTCTGCTCTGTCTGTAACTAGTTAACTCCAATTTTTTTTGGCCCATTCACTAAGATTACTAGTCCAGTGGCTGTCCGCCTTAAACTTCCTCCAACATAGAGGAGAATTCATCCTGTGTTCCATATCTCCAAAATAAACTTGTTTTTGTTTTTTCACCTTAATCCGCCCAAGCTGGTTCATCCTCCTCGCCCCCGAGAAGGCTCGACCTCCTTTGGTAGACTTTGCTATTCTGGGTACTACCAGAAGCCCTAAGTTTTGAGATCTTAAAGAGTGAGCTGATTGTAGCAAACAGAAGGTTTGGTTATATAAACAGGAGACTAGATTATTTAAATCTTTATAGGTAAGAAGTAATATTTTATAACCAACACAGAACTTAACAGGCAGCCAGTGTAAGGAAAATAAAGTTGGGGTGATATGGTCATATTTTCTTGACCTGGTAGGAACTCTTGCAGCTGCATTTTGCACCAACTGAAGTTTATTAATAGAGGATTCTGGGCAAACAATGAACAGAGCATTATAATAAATGTAACCAAATCTAGTCAAATCAAAGTTCAAATATAACACCCAGATCTTTTACAGTAAAGCTAATACAAACATTGTATCCCTGTAATTGCAGGTCGAGTTGTAAGATCTGCTGTGTAAAGAATTATGGTCAAACAAGTCATACTTCTGTTTTGTCTGAATTTAAATGAAGGAAATCGTTGGTCATCCAGTCTTTTACATCTTTAATACACTCAGTTAACTCAGTTCAGATGTCTCAACAGGTTTTGTTAAAACTTCAATTTTAGTTGGTTATTAAATTTCAAATGTGTTCCTGATTAGGAACAGATCACATTCCTAAATAAGGAATACATTTAGATAGTTGACCATATTTTAATCATCTCGTCTTTTCATTTAATTGTTCATCATTACTGGAAGTTGCTTAGAGCTGGCCATTTACATATGCTCAAAGACACAACCTCACCAGTTCTGGTTTTTAGACAAAGATTATAATTCACTGCTCTCCAAACAAATCTGTTTCTGGGTTTACTGTGGCTCCAGGCTATCATGGTGTCAGCAAACATAGCCTTACCAATATGTAGCCTATCTTGTTCTAATTAGTTTTTCTACCTGACAAAGTGTGTTGATTAGTAAATTCCTAAAGTAGACATACATGTTGTATCTAACCTAATGTACAAGCCCTAACCTACAATCAGCGCTGTTGAAAAAGTTGTCAGCATTGCATTGTATTGGTTAACTACAGTTATTTGAGTTATCTGTCCACTCTGTGTAACTTTTAAGCTTATGTACTTTGAAGCTTTTTCTGTGTAAATCATGTCATGTGATTTTTTTAGATAAAAAATAGATTTTTAAGTCAGTGAGGAAAATACAAATAATTATTTATATTCATTTTCTCTTCACAGCCTCTCCACACCCCAACCTTGGTGGAAAGCCATGTTTGAAATTAAAGGTGTATGTCAAGCCAACAAGTGAGTATGTCTGAGTTTCTGCCTGCCATGTATTCAGTGTTTTGTTGTTATTCATGGTGATACTTTCAAATCAATCCCCTATTAGAAATCGGTCACACTTTATTTTGATGGTCAGTTTGTTGAGTTTAAGTTAGATTGCATCTACATGCCAACTAATTCTCATTAGATTATAAGTAGACTGTTAGGTTGGGGTTAGGGTTAGGGTTAGTGTAAGGTGACATGTACTTGCAAAGTTTCTTATAGTCAGTTAAATGCCATCACTCTGGACCTCCACTGATGACACTTTACCACTATCATGTAACAGTCACGTGTGGTTCCAATTGTATTTCCACAATCCTGGTACTGTGTGGCATGATTACAAACCATTTTTGGCCTGGAATTTTAGATAACTGTACTGAGCTGTGCTGGTAGACTGCGTATGTGCGATGTCACCACTCTGTTGCCCTGCTAACAGTTTTTCCATAGCCGGCAAAGTGGAGGCACAGTTTAGTTTTTTCTGTTATTCAACAAGCACGTTGAAAAGCTAATTGTCCTTGCATTACACTTGTAATAGCAAGGCAAAGGCTGATACATTTATAATAAATTCCAAAGAGCTCCATAATCATTACCACAGTAGAAAATGAAACCATATACATGCTTACTACCCCGGATCGTCACGGAATGGAATTGTTAAGTAAAGAGAACCATTTTGCCCAATAGTGGAAAAAAACTATGGAGCCAAATTTGGTCAAACACACATTACATTTATATGTACTATAGTACATATAAATGTAATGTGTGTGTGACCAAATTTGGCTAAGTAAACAGTATATAAACTATATATACACTGTGTGTCTTATATATTATTATGAAAACATAACTACTTTATATTTCTTCCCCAAATTTCTTTACAAGTAAGACTGAGCTGCTTTTTATTTTATATTCTCACTTTAAATTAGACGGGCCATTAAAATCTGTATGTATCAAGTAGCCTAAAATAATAAACAATCAGAGCACACTTTATCTGTCATGTTTAGTTCATATTAAAATAAAACTAATTTGAACAGGGTTCAAACAGGCTATGCGCTTAGTCATGTTAAATGCTGCATTTGGATCTGCACTTTGTTTCTCTCCTCTGCACTTCACATCGGACTGCTACAGTAATATGTTTGCCTTTTTTAGATTAATTGAAAAAAATCATTTTCATTTGTGATACATTTAACTTTTCAGTATACTTTGATTAATAGAAATATGATTAACATATTACTATTAAATAAATAGTACTACTGTGCTATAAAAAAACAAAACATAAATCAGCTCAGTTGTTTTTGACACAGATTTCTGAAAAGATTTCTTATCCTCTGACCCCTGTGGATAACATGTATTGCAACCTCATGCTGTAATCTTTCCTCTTTTTTAATCCCACGCTATGGGTGAAACCATTCAAGATATCCCACACCTTAAAATAATGTGAAAAACTGTGGAAACCGACAATTAAATATTGATGCAACAAATTACTTCCCAATAGCCCCAAACAAAGAAAATCCACTGTATTAATTTTAGCTGATGGTCTGAAATAAAATAAATAT